>JAJPUD010000743.1:160514-196406 GCA_023553655.1 Myrmecobius fasciatus | reverse complement strand
TTACTAATCCAGTTATAAATGGATTGACTCCGTTTGGAGTATGTCCTCAAATACCATATGCAAGCATGTGAACATTCGGAAAGGAAGAGACTAAAACCTTAGACAGTCACATTATTCTCTGTTGTTCTCAAATCAGTCCAGAGGAGTTAGGTAAAATACTCTGATGCATATTCCACATAATCAGAATGACACGTTCTATTAATATTCCAATTACTATTGAACTATTAGTCAGTCTCTGTTAGCAGTGACTGAGTCTAGTGTCTTAGAGCCTCCAAGCAGCAATTTGGTATCCTTGGGTCATCTTTTGTATTCATTCAATTTAAAACCAGACAATTTTCCCTTTAAAGCATTTTTATTAAACATTATTTTATGCATGGATTTAACATCCTAATTGATTTAGGTAGAATTTCAAAATGAATTGCAAACTCCTTTGTTATTTTTTTTTAGTAAAATAGGTCAGTAGCTGTGATCTTATTTATAAATTTAAATGCCAATTTTTAGCATTTTGAATTATTATTAATAATGATAGTTATTCATAATGATTAAAAGCCTCTGTCTATACTTGTAAAAACTAGGAATCGTCATTCAGTAAAACTAGTCTGGAAAAAGAATTAACTCAGTTTTGTGAATATCAACTCTGGCCAATACAAACTTGGGATGTATTTTTCTACTTTTTTATAAACACAGCTACATACCTGAATATTTTCTAACTCTAAGTTTTCTACTTTTGAAAGTTTGTTATTATATTACAGACAGAATAAGACTTCATGGGCTTCTTCTACATGAGATAAAATATAATGAATTAGATGAACAAATTGAAAGGAGCCCCTTAGATCAGGAAGGAGTCTTTGGATATCATTCAATACAATATCCTTATTTTACAGATGAAGAAACTGAGGTTCAGAGAGTTTAGATAATTTATGGGAATATAGGATTTCCCCAATGTCTGGAGCAGTGTTACTTGGGTTAAAAAAAATCTCAAGAAGGGAACAAGATTAAAATTAGGAAAAAAAATTAAAATGTAATAAAATATAGATGTTATTAATTTGTGGCTTTCTAAGTTACTTTTCTATTTGAGTTTGACACCATATGGCTTAGAAATTTTTTTGAGAGGTTGATAGGAAAAAGTTGTCTAAAATTTTCTAAAGCTCTTGAGCCCCCACCATGTGCTCCTTATCATGATTATTTGTGGATATTAGCCAGATTTAATAGCATTTTAATAAGATTATTTACAAGTTGGTATAGTAAAAACAGTTGGGACAGAACATCTCTCTTATTTTAACATATACTGTCCCCAGCAAATCCACAGAAGTATGTTTGGCAAAGTCCATAGTCTCAAGTCCTGAAGACTCTTCAGTAATTTTAGGGGATTCTTCATCATTCTGTTTGAATGCCTTCAATAGTGCTTTATATTAAATACTTTCAGAAAAAGTTTATGTGGCACAATTTGTGATCAAAACCAGTATTTAGAATTCTACCATACTTCCTAATACATGGAGATGCAATTTAATAAATATCATTTTGCAAAGCCTTCCCCAATCCAAAGTAACATTAAAAAAAAAGAAAGGAGAAGGAAATAAAGTCTTCTTTTGTCACATAGAAAACCTAGTTCCCTTCAGTATTCCCTAAATATGTGGGACTATCTTCATAGGGGTTAAGGATCTGGGGTTGACTGAAAATCATCTCCTCATCCTTTAGGTGAGAAACCAAATCAATTTGTCTTGGTGCTTGCATAGGAATATGTGTTCACTGGCTTCAGGGGGAATGGTATTCTTACCCTCTTCCTGTCTTATTGAAGGGATATATGAGGGAAAATAGAAATTATAATTATTTTTCAAAATGTTGATGGAATCATCTCCAACCATCTGATTGTTAACTATTACATCCTGGTTTTTGAATATTGCAGTCTTCAATCTCTATTGAAGGAGAAATCAAATTTAACAAACTATGCAAAGGACAGTAAACTAGACACTTAATGTAGGGGTTATACATTATGGCCTGCAGGTCAGATCTAGTCTGTTAACTTTTTTTTGTATGGCCCATGAACTAAGTATAGTTTTTACATTTTGCCACATGAAAACAAACAAACAAATAAGAGACCCTTCAATTTTGTCTAAAAGGACTTTATTTATAATTGTAAAAACATTTGGTTACTTTCTTTTGTCTTTTGCACTTGAACAAAGAATGTTTTCTTATTCTGACAATAAATTCTATTAATTGCATTCCAAATAGTCTCCCTTTCTCCTTTGACTGATCATACAACCTTTCTCATTGTCCCACTCCAGTGAAATGCTTTACTTACTTATTCTGACTTGCTGCAGAATGTTGATTATCTGTGTGTTTTACATGAACCTGAAAGGTTGCAAAAACCAAAGGTGTATCCTACGAAGTTGAAATTACTGTTCAGTCAGTAAGAGCAATTTTCCTGAACAGACAGATAAATTACTTTCAGTTCAGCTTGCTATCTTTGATCCATACTCATCAGATATCCAGTTTTGGGGTTGCCTTTCCCAAGATATTCCATTCTTTGTAGTCAAGAAAATTACCCAACAGCTACCTCCATTCTAGAGTCATGTATATATCAAGTACTACAACAAAACTGGAATTCTCCAGGTTTAATTATTGATTAATATGAAAAGAAAATCAAGGCTTCTAGATCAGAAGTAAAATTTCGTCACAATGGAGATTTTAGAATATGTAGGGCTTTTTCAGTAGGCATTAGAGACCTGTGATCCATTGAATATCACCCATTCATCCTTTTGGTGAGAAATGAAAATTCTTCCATGATTCCCATTGTCAATAATCCATTCACCTGAGGTATTTACAACATTTTTAAGTTTCTCTTTCTTCATAGGGCACACTAAAATTTCACCATAGGTATTCCCTATGGAGGTTCAGAAACATTTTCTGTATACCAAATGATGCCTGAAGATCTATGGATCTGGGGCATTTTAAGAGTGATCTAAGTAGAGTTTATAACTCATAAGGACAAGGAGTTTCTTCAACCTCTTTTCTTTTTACTACATTCATTCAATTAATATATTTATTATGTGCCTTTTATAGCATTATGGATTTATTTTTGGAAGGTCCCTGGTGGCTATTTAGTCTTATCTCATGATTTTACAAAAGAGAAAATTGAGATCTAAAGAAGAGAGAGGGAATATAAGGATAAAAAAATGAAACAGTCCATATCCTAAAGAAGCTTATACTCTCCTTTTTGAAAACATGAAAAAGTATTTGCAGCTTTCAGAATTCTGTAAGAGCAAAAAGACCATGGGTAATTTCTTTACTTTTGGAAATCATGTGGTTATTTACTGTATAAGGTATTCCCATCCTCTACTCAGTTATCAAAGTAATCTTCCTAAAACACAAGTGTGACCATGTCTCCTCTCCCCACTCCATGCCCTAAACTCCAGTGGCTCCCAATTAGCTCTAGCATCAGATACAAAATCTCATGTTTGGCTTCTACAATCTACAACCTGACACTCTCCTACCTTTCCAGTCTTTCCACTTTAGTCACCTCTACATACTCTATGATCCAATGACATTGACCAACCTGCCATTCATCAAATACAACATTCCATTTCCCAATTTCATTAAATTATACTTCCTGTCCCCTATCCCTGGAATGCCATACTTCCTCATTTCAATTTGTGTCATACCTGGCTTCCTTCAAGATAGTTTGAATCCCACCTTCTTTAAGAAGCCTTTTATTATCTCTCCCCTCCCCTCAATTAGAAATCTGCCCCTGAGATTCTCTCTCACTTCCTTTGTACCTGTAGGTGTGTAGTTATTTTCCTTCCATCTCCTCCATTAGAATATGAGCTCTTTAAGGACAAGGATCATCTTTTTGTCTTTGAAAAAAATCTCAGATGCTTAGGGTAGTGTCTCTTATATAGTGATCATTGAACAAATGCTTGTGATTTATTGTTATTTTTGATCAGGTTGATGATGATGATGATGGACCATAATTTGAAAAGGATCAAAAAAATCTTTTTCCTGGGTCTCAATATTCAAATGTTCTAATTCTATCATTCAATAGCATCATCTTAAAACTCTGCCTTGTTAATTTCATTAACTAAAGCAATTGAACCTATCCCAGCTCCATTAAACGCTCATTTGGTCTCAGAACATTTATGATTGCACAGAAAGCTCTCTTCCTTTCTTTTTTTTTCTCCCCCAAACAAGTATTATTAACTTGAAGTTGCAACCTCCAGGATTTAAAAAACATCCTATAGAATTCCACCTGGTTCATTTTGATATTAGGTGTATAAGGACCATTGTGTAATTCCTTTAAAAGCTTTCTGACTCTTAAAAGCCTTAGCAAATAAAATAAAAAAAATTCAAGTCTCAACAGGTTTACACTGTGAATGTTTGTTCAAAATCTGTGACTCACTGGTTGTAGAAGGTAACCTTTTAAGGCTCCTGGGTAATGTGCTCTTCATCACTTAGACACTTCCAAAATAATTTGCATCAATTCCCAGATAAAACATTTTTAATAAAACTAGAGAGATTCAAAACATTAAATAAACACTAAGAACTACTTTTTCCAAGGGGACTTTCAGTTCAACTTCCTTTCTGATATATTTAAATCTTCAAATAGGAACCAGAAGTTAAAATTACAGAAAACTATATGAAGAAAAATTTTAAAAAAGAGTAGTAATTATATCCATTGCTGACTCTTGGCCTGAACAAAGCTTTTGATATGGTGTCACACAAAAGATTTGGCCATAGGATCAGGGTAGAGCATTTAATTAAAAGATCTGACTAGAAGTGAAAAGGCATTAGGTGTATATAAATGTTAACTTATATAATTTTATATATATATGTGTGTGTATATATATATATATATATATGATATGAAGACTGCCACAAAGATTAGTCATTTCTTAACATTCATCTGGAGTCATAAGGAATAAAAAAAAGTCAAATATCCAACCAAAAAGGCCTAGAGCCTTCCATATGAAAGAAAAGAGAACATCTTTATTCAGTTTTAAAGTCACCTTGATATATGGGGAACAAAGGTAAAAAGAAGTTCAATAATCACCATAAAGATCTGAAGTAATGCATTAGGGAACAATGAAGAATACATCACAAATGGATGGACCTTCAACACTGGAATACCTTGAACTACTTAACAAGTTGGAAAACTTTTCAGGGCAGTCCAGTGAAATAAACAGTTAAATAATCTAACATAAAAACTCTTAAATAACAAACAATTATGAGCTGCCTGTGTCACCACTCACTCACAGTGGCAAGCATGAGTCAGAAGAAATTATTTCAGCTCTGTTGAAGAGGAGCCATGTTTGGAATAATGCGTTCAATTCTGGTTGACTTATTACAAATAAGGATATTACAGAAAATGAGAAGTTCCAGCAAAAGACAGCCAAAGTTATTCAATGACTCAAAGAAATTAATTATAGAGAAAGGCTAAAGAAACTAGGTGTGCCTCTGATGACCTCACTGAGGTATGCAAAGCTGACAGGAACTTGAATGATGGGGGCCCTAAGGGCATTTGGGATTTATGACAAATACAAGGAAGGGGTACAAAAGACCTTGAGAGGGTCAAGTCTTAGAAAGAGTTAGGTGGTAAATAGGTTCACAAGAGTTCTTTCCACATTTTCTTGATATTTATTAATACAGAAAAGAAATAGTTCTAAGACAATATTAAAATTAATACAAATATTTAAAATATAGAACAGACCAAAAACTTAGAGGATGATAAATGTTGACAGACATAAACCATAAATCACTTTGGAGGGACAGACTAAAAGAGGTTACAAAGTACGGACTTCTTTTGGCTCTGAGTGTCCAGTTTATTTGAAATAAAAAAACAAAACAAAACATATCTTTTTAACTGGTCTGCCATCACATTGTATTTAATTGAATTAGTTTTATTTTTTAAAATTTGTATTGATGTATTTTTTGCTATTAGTTTCCTGTCTTCCATGCCTCCATCTATCATTGTAAAGAGAAAGATTCAAGCAATTTTGAGCAGCAGCATTACCATGACTGATAGTGCTTGTGTCATTCTATATCCATAGTCCTTTGTCTCTGAGAAAAAAAGTATACGTCAACCACTTTTTTATTTGTTTGTTAATTTTATGCTTGAATAAAGGAATGGTGGTGGTTCTTTTTATGGCTTTACTATAACTTACTATTGTCATTCCTGGTTTCACACAATACATTAAACACAGGCCAAATTTAAAACTTAAGAAACTGGGCAGTTCCTTATAACCACTTTCCAGGTACCAAAGCTCAACTGTAATAATGTCAATTTTTATGATTCTCAGGGTCAGTGAGATGCTTAGGCTTCAGTGGGTAAATAAACTTTATAAATAAAGTGGTATAATATCCTTAAGCAGCTACTCTTTTTTTCCCTTTACATTTAATTTATCATAATGACTTTTGCTCTGGATTCAAAAGAAAAATACAGAAGAATTTCTCTGGGCTTAGTGGGGCATGCTTTCAGAAGGTTGTTTTTGACATAAAGACTTTGAAAAGGGCTTGCAAAAAATTGTTAACAATGCAGAAGGTGATAAGTGGTAGAAACAAAGGTGCTATGATAATTCAGATCAGGGATAAAGTATTCTTGGGGAGTGAGAGAGTGAGGCTCATAAAAAGCTTCATGCAGGATGTGGTATTTGAGCCAAATCTTGAAGGATGGCAAACACTTGTCTAGAGCAAAGCTTCTTAAACTGTGGGTCATGACCCCATATGGGATCTTGTAACTAAATGTGGAGATCTTGAAATTTTGATTTATTATCAGTAAATGTTTGATTTCTATACCTGTTTTATGTAACCTATATATATACCTGGGGTCATGTAAAAATTTCTTGGATGAAAAGTGGTAGTGAATAGAAAAAGTTTAATAAGTCCTGTTTTTGAGAAGCATTATAAGGAACAGTATGAATCAGAAGCAGATTGTGAGGTGCTTTGAAGTATATCCCCAGGACCTAGCATGGTGACTTAAATATCCCCCCCAATGCATATATATGTAAATACACAAATACACACATCTCACATATACATTCCCATACATATGTGTTTATACACACACACACACACACACACCCCTGTATGTATACAAATATCTACACATATATAAAATGTGTTTTTAAAAAATGGTGGATTGAGAAAATATGGTAGCTTTAGCTCCCTGCTCCAGAAGATCAGTAACTAGTGATCTAAAATGGGGCTCTTTTTGCTGTGGACACGCTGAGAGATTCCAGAAAGACCCAAATTTTCTGTTTTGAGAATTGAGAATTCTGTCCATTAAGGTCTATAAGCCCATAATACACAAGTGTCAAGGTCTATAGATTGACTATGGTCAGAAGCTAGCATTCTTAGGTCGAGTTAATTATAATACTCAAAATATATGTTTGTGTGACTAGTAGGATGATAGCATCATTAGTAGAAATCCACCATCTAAGCTGGGCATCACACAATCTCAGAGCTGGAAAGAACCTCTTTTTACCTTTGTTCCCCATATATCAAGGTGACTTTAAAACTGAATAAAGAAGTTCTCTTTTCTTTCATATGGAAGACTCTAGGCCTTTTTGCTTAGATATTTGACTTTTTTTTTCCTTATGACTCCAGATGAATGTTAAGAAATGACTAATCTTTGTGGCAGTCTGGAAAGAACCAATACAAAACTGAACAAGAATCCCCATCATGGCAATAACTGATAGCTACTCTTTGCTTTGGTAGTTGTGTGGAAGGTAGATTGAAGTAGAGGTAGACTTGAGGCAGGGAACAGAACTTGGAGGCTACTGTAAAAGTATGAGTAAGAAATGATGAGAAAAAGAAAATTTGAAACAGGATATAGGAAAATGTCAAGAGATGTAGAGGTAGAATAGTTAAGACATCCACTTACAGGATATGAGAAGTGAGGGAGAAGGAAGAATAGAAGATGAATCATTCCTTATTTTCATATTAAAACTCTTATGCCATTAAAAAAAAGAAACTTCATTCTCCCTAATAACTTAGATAATGCAGAGGGTTACAGACTTTTTATTGTGTGATAGACTAATCTTTATAAATTTATAAATGAGCATACATGGCAGTTACTTAACTGAAGCAGAAAGACAAATATCATGGATGTTATGATGATCTTCCCCCAATTTCCCCACTCCCCCTTTCTGTTCTTATCTTTTTTTTGCTACTAGTTCTAGAGACAAACTCCCCCAAGAGAAATATTGAGGTTTATGCCTGTGGGGGGTCCTCAATTCTGTAACTGCCATTCTTGTTCTCACCTCATTAGCACCTTCTCACCTCATTAGCACCTTGACATGCACATCCACCTTCCATTCCCTCATTTTATCAACTTCCTTCTCTTTTTCCTCCACTAGAGTGAAAGTTTCCCATGCTATCTCAAACTGTAATTCTTGTTGATGAGGACCAAATGACATATTTGTAAAGTGCTTAGCACATAGTAGGTGCTTAATGAATGATTTCCCCTCTTCCCTTCTCTTCCTCAATTGTATAACTTCACATAAATCTTTTAAAGAGAAGAATTTTTGTGTATTAGATGGACTACTGAACTTGAGTTCAGGACCAACCTGTGTTCAAAATCTATGTCCCTCCATCCCTCAAACTACAGTAAAATCATTTAATTGCTCTGGTTTATTTACTTCATTATAAGATGAGGAATAATATCTGCAGTATCAACCTGAAAGGATTAGTGTGAGCTGGAATGAAATAATGTATGTAAAACCCTTGCAAACTCTGAAGCACCATTCAGTCAGTTGTTAGCATTATAGAATAGTGGAAGGACTCAGTGTGTTGGTAACATTTTTTTCTAGGATTTTTAACATTTTTTAGAGTCCAGGGAAGCCCTGTCCATCTGTGATTCTTGGCTCTTGCTATGTGGCTGGCTGTGCCCTTTTCCGATTACATAATTATTGAATATCATTTTGGCAACTTCTTACTGTAGGTTGGCCCACAGGTCATTGTTTTCTACAATACTTTCTAATAAAAGTTAAGGGATATTTTTTTACTAAACACTTAAATGATCTTTGGGAATTATCTGTGATTTAAAAAAATGTATCCTTGTCCCTGATAATATTGATAATACATTGGGCATATTGCCTACATGCCTATAATCCCAGCGACATGAGGGGATTCGGTCAACAGATCTCTTGAGCTTGGGAGTCTTGAGCTACAGTGGGCTGAGTTGATCGGGTATCTCTACTAAGCTTGTTATCAACATGGTGAGTTTATCCAGTAGGTTTGAATTGGTCCAGGTAAGAAAATACAACAGGTCAAAACTATTGTGTTGATCACAATGAGATTTCTCCATGTATGGCTACTATATTTCTGTTCTGGACAAGATGAGGAAAACCATTTAAGAAAGAAAAGTATATAACAATTGGGATTATAGAAAACTGAATGTTTTCAGTGATGAGTAGGTAATTTTGTGCAAATAATTTTTGAAAGAAAGAGAGAGAGAGGCAGACAGAGAGACAGAAACAGAGGCAGAGAGAATAATTTAGTAATTATAGATGAACTAAAAAGTTATCAATAAAAATATTTTTAAGAACAGAAAGAACTTTTAAAAAGTGATCTTTGAGACCAGTTAGTTTTTCTGATCTTTAGTTTCCTCATCAGTAAAGTGAAATCTAGTAAACCAGTCAATAACTACATTAGTATATGCATATTTTATGATTTACAAGTTGCTTTCATCATAACAATTCTGTGAGATAGATAATACATGTATTACTAGCTCCATTTTATAGAGAGAAAAACTTAGGTCCAAAGAAGCTGAATGATTTTGCCATAGTTATACAAATAGTAAATAGTTCAGTCAGGGCACAGGCAAAAGTTTTTTTTTTTTTTTTTTTAAACTTTAATCCAGATCTTTTCCCAGAATAGTCTACTCACAATTGTTGTTTATTAGTTCAATAAATTGGGCTGGAGTCAGCTCCTACCAGCTCCCAAGATCTAATTGTTAAATTTTTAGTGTAAACATTTACATCTCGGAAATCAGGGCTTGATTTATTGTTTTATTGGCTGTCCAACTTAAGAAAGTAATGGGGAAAATATATATACATTAACAGCAATATTGTTTTAAGACCAACTGTGAGTGACTAATTATTATGACTCTTACAAATACCCAAATTAACAACAAAGGGTGTAAAGAGGAAGGTGCTATAATGTATTGAGAAAGAAGCGATAGATGTATGAATGGTTTTATAGATATAGATATAATATAGATATATACACACCCATATTACATATACAAATATACATACATACTACACACATATATATGTATATGTATGCATATATATAGTGTCTAATAGTAACTCTTGAGGGTAGAGGGAAGGAAAAAAAGGCTTACACAATAACTTTATTATATATTTAAAAGGAATAGCAAGTTGTATGCTATGGAAATGCTTGTTTTAATTTCATAAATTTAAAATTAAATACAAATTTAAAAAAGATAATGTTAATGATACGGATTAAACATTAAAGTATGTCATGTACACATTTATTTTTTTCAGTTAGCCAGTCATTAAATATTTACTAGCTCACTCCTGACTAACACTAACTGGGATGGTTTAGAAATAGAAACAATATGTTCTCTCCTCATCATGACCTCATTTTATAACCATCTTCACCTACCACAATAAACTTGGACTACATTCTGGTTTCCCCAATCCCCACTTTGAGTAGGTAAGCCTTTTGACTTACCTGGTGACTAGGTCTGTGATAGCTCTCACAGTCTCTTTGCCATTCACCCCCTCCCTTTTGGGTACTATTTTATGTGTTGTCTTTCAAAATTAGAATATAAAGGACAGGGACTATCTTTTTTATATTTGCATCCTCAACATCTAATAAATATCTCCCTCTTTCCCCCTCTCTCCCCCTCTCTCCTTCTTTCCCTCTCTCCCTCTCTACCTTTCTCTCTCTCTCTCTTTCTCTCTCTCTTTCTCTCTCTCTCTTTCTCTCTCTCTTTATCTCTCTCTCTCATTGACTGGTTTCATTTTACTGATGAGGAAACTAAGGATTAGAAAAAACTAATTGGTCTCAAAGATCATTTTTTAAAAGTTCTTTTCTGTTTAAAAAAATATTCTTTATTGATAACTTTTTACTTCGCCTACAATTACTAATTTTTCCTCCCCTTTTTTTCTTGCCTTCACAAAGAGGGGCCATCCCTCATGACAAAGAATTAAAAAAAGGAAGAACAGTCAAGCAAAATTGACATATTAAATTCCAACATTATATGCAATGTTCCACACCCATAGCCCTGAACTCTTGCAAACAACTATGCCTTCACATATCTCTAAAGCCAAACTTTTTTCTAAAAAATTTGAAATATTGTTTCAATTTATTTTTATTATCCTATTTACATCATTGTAGTCATGGTATATATTATTTTCCTAGTTCTCTTTGCTTTCTTTGGATCATGTCACATTATCCTACCATTTAAAGAGAGAAGGGTGGGGTGGGGGGAATGATTGATTGGGTTTCTTGCTCCTAGAAGTAAGCCCCTAGGATAGGGAGCTCCAAGACAGTAGAGCTTTTCTTGGACCCTTGTGAAAAGCAGCATATGCTGATTCATTCAGTTCAATCACAGAAGTAGAGATTAGAGGAAACTGTGTCAGGAAACTAGACTGGTAGGTCATCCTAAAATAATATAAGGGGGCATAGAATCTCACCAAAGGCTGTGCTGTCCCTCTTAAAGTACCTAGGAAGCTGATCAAAAGTAAAGTCTTCAATGTGGAAGGATGCTGAAGCTGCTTTCTAGGCATGGGTTAAATCCACCATCAAAGGGAAAAACTCAGAAAGTGGGGGAAGTATAAAGAAATATGTGGAAAAAAGACTAAAACTGCCAAAGATTTCCAGAGGAAAAAAATTGAGTTAAAAACCCAGGGCACAAAGAGATGAATGAATAGAGAAGATACTAAAATTAGAAGGAAAGATGAGTAGCAAGACATTGAAGAGATTACAAATGTCTCTAAATAAATATTTCAAGGCAAAGGAAATGAAACCAACATCTGGTGATACATAAAACCTTGTAAATTCCCAAGAGTATATGGAACTGCAGCAGGTTCTGGAACAGTTAAAAAGAAAAATCAGAATCTTGAGGGAACTTATAAGTAAAATATTATAGACTTCATGTGCAGCATAAATAATTAGCAAAAATAGAAAAATTCATGGTGGCAAATCCCTTCAAAGAAGCAAAAGAGAGAAAAGGCAATAGAGTGGAAGCATGAGTTTACTGAAGTAGAGGAAAGCATGAAGAAAAGCATAAATAAATAACATTAAAATAACACCTGAAAAAACACCTTTGCATAACTTCACATGTGGTTTCTTAATTGTGGATGGGGATAAGGAAGAGAATCTATAATTTTAAAAGCAAATGTAAAAATTTTTTTTGTTTTAAATGTACCTGGGGGAAATATTAAATAAATAGCTAAATAATTTTTTTCCAATATCACCTGATTTTATAAAGCAAAATGTATAGATTTGAAGATAAGATGTGTGGGAATAAAATAAGATACATAGACCTCCCTAAAGAATGTAAATCAAAAAAACCTAATTACCACAATGAAAGAAATAATACAAGATCACAATCACCCAGAATTTTTTTTAACACAGAAAAACAAAGCACTAACTGAAAGAATCCATAGATGATCTGAACAATCAGTTAACATTTATTAAGAACTTATTGTCTGGGGGGATGCTAAGAGCTGGGGGGGGAGGGGAAGGAAAGCAAATATACAATACCAGTCCTCAAAGAGTTCACATTTTGTTAGAGGAAGCAACTTGAAAGCAATTCTCTCTCTCTCTCTCTCTGTCTCTCTCTGTCTCTCTGTCTCTGTCTCTGTCTCTGTCTCTCTCTCTCTCAGCAAAGTCCTCTTGTAAAAGGTAGGATTTGAGCTGAGTTATGAAGGAAGCCAGAAAAGGTAGGAGGCAGAGAAGAGAAAGAAGAAAAGTATTCCTCCTTTTTTCTAGAAGAGGAGGAATGACATCATAAAAGGCAATGTCTGGGGTAAGAATTGGATTTAATTGAGGAAGAGCTGCACAAAGTCATCAGCCTCACTGTGTCCTCCAGATTCATTAAAGTCCAGTGGCAAGACAGGGAGAGTATTATAAACATGCTGGACATGGAGTGTTCTTTTCAAGGAACAACAAAACCACTGTTTCTGGATTATAACATATATAGAGGGAAGTGAATTGCAAGAAGACTGGAAAGGTAGAACTGCACAGGTTATAAAGGACCAAACAGAAGATTTCCTATTTGAAGTTGGAGGTAATAAAGGATCACCAGGGTAGCAACTTGGGGAAGCCCCAAGAAGTAGAAACCAGCAAGGTCCTGACCACTGTGGATACTGAGACTAGGAAAACCTAGGGCTCTAACCCTGTCTGAGATGACAGATTGGGCCCTCAAGATCAAACACCCTGAACTTAAAGGAGAGAAAAGAGGCCTAACTCTGAAGGGCACAGGTCAGCATAAAAACCAAAGGGATACAGGATAAGACCAAAAAATCCAACCTCTGTACCCCAAAGCATGGAAGGGGACAGACTAGGGCATAAAATCTTCACAGCTTCAATTCAGAAATTAAAGCTAAAAAGTTTTATTCATGTAAATCATAGAAAATACTAATCAATATTATTTTCTTTCAAATTCAAAAATCCTCTGAAATAACTACAAATAGAGACGCAGAACAAAAATCAGATTTTTTTCACGAAGTCTAAAAAAATACCTAGAAAAAGTGAAGCAAGAGATTTTTTTTAATCAAATAAAAGATGTGGAGGCAAGAATTGAAAGAGAAGAAATATCTTAGAAGTGAAACTGGTAAGCCTTATCCAAAATATTCCCTGAAAATTGGAACAGAACAAACAGAAATCATTAACTTGATGAGATATCAAGAAATATTAGAACAAAATCAAGAGTGAAATAATGAAAGAAAATCTAAGATATCTGATGATAGTAAAATAACTGACCCAGAAAACAATTCCAGGAAAAATAATTTAAGAAAAATTAAACTCCCTAAAACCCAAGTTTTTTTAAGAATTTTTTAAATTTTAAATTTTAATTTAAAAAATTTATTAGAATCTAAGACAAAGTGGAAATAGAAAAAAAAATCCACCATTTGCCAAAAAAGAAAAGTCACAGGAATATCTTAGACCAAATTCCAAAAAAATAGATGGAGGAGTCAAAGGAAAAATATTGTAAACAGTCACAAAGAAGTGATTCAAGTACCAATGGATAGTTATAACCACGATCTCCAAAAGCCTGGTAGCTTTTACTATAAATAAGAAGACATCTTAAAATAGAATATTTTAAAGGGCAAAAGACCTGGATACATATTAAGAACAATTTACCCTAAAAAAAAATTAATGTTACCCATGGATGAAATGGATTTTCAATGGAATGGAGGACTTACTAGAATTTGTGATTAAAGACCATTTAAGAAACTAGAAAAACAGTATTTGAAAAGAAAACATATGTGAGCAATTTTGGAGGAGCTATATGATAATAATTATGCTAACATTCTAATGGGGAGGAAGGAATAATCACATTAATGTGTACAAAAGGCATTGAAGGAGTCAAATAAGAAAAATAGAGGTACTGGACTGTAGTCTGAAATAAACAAAGCTAATAAAACAATATACACAGTGACTATAACAATGCAAATGGAAAGAACTGTAACTAAAAAACAAAAACAAAAATAATCCTTGAAAATAAATGTTACAAATTGCAAAGAAGCTTGGCTCCAAAACTTTGTATGTGTCAGGTACTATGCTAAGAACTTTTAAATTATTATCTCATTTTGATTGTCACAACAACCTTGAGAGGTGGATGTTACTTATCCCCTTTTTACAAAAAAGCAAACTGAGATAAACAGAGGTTAAATGATTTGCTCAGGATCACACAACTCATCTCTGAGGCTAGATTTGAGCTAAGTCTTCCTGATATGAGGCCCAGCACCTTTTTAACATTATCATCTAGCTGCCATTTATCTAGATTATAAAAGAGATCCCAGAAGACATCTCACAATGTTTTGCATAAGTATTGGGAAGGTCAAGTTCATGGGTATGGAACATTCAATATATTTGATTTTTCAGAGGGATAGCCTGAAAGATCTTTCTCCCAGTAATAATTACAATAATTCCCACTCCCACCAATAAGTGGACTTCTAGAGCTAGAGCAGCTAAATCTTCCCCTCCAGGATATAGGGATAGACATGATAGATCAGTGGCTATTCCCTAAAGCCATTGACTTGAACTCCAACCTGTCTGTCTCTAACTGAGATTATCAATTGAAAACAATTTAGTCACCCAGTAGTTTGATTTTAAAGAAAGGATTATTTACTGAAGTACTAGAATAATAAAAGTTGGTACAAACATACTGCCAATATTCCCCAATATGTGGCCCACTCCCTTCCTGATATATACAGAATCCAAGAGAAAGAGAATAAAGTCTAGCGGACAACCATGGCAAATTGTGTAATTAACAGCCAGCTCCTAGCAGTGGAAGTGCTTTTCTCCTGGCCAGGAATGGGTAAATTATCTTTAGGCATGTTAAAGCTTCTCTTCTGAGCTCCTTGTTTAGCCATATATTGGTCTTTCCTTGGCTCCTGATAGTACAAGACACAGACTTAACTACTCTGGAGGTGATTTTAGAAAAACAGTGAGAAGAAGGGAACTACTGATGCATGATTCTGGGACATCAATGGAAAGCTAGGGAGATGCAATATCCTTTGGATTCTTTAAAACTGGCAATCAAAGGGAAGATGGTTCTTTCTCAGGGGTTCAACTAAACTCTACATTCACTCTAATTTCTGGAATTTCACCCCTTCTAAACCTGATTGATAATTTATATAAGCTCCCTGGGGTATCATCAGGTTTCCTCGGCTTAGCCAAACATAATTCTTGTGCAGTGTCATTCCAGTTTCAAGGCCTTTTGGCACTCAGTCGAAGGTTCTTTGATTGATTGCTTCATTGAGACATGCTCTCAACCTTGTTAATGTATCAGAACTAAAATGGGTTAGAGTGGTTTTGACCCCATCCTTACAAATGTATTCAACAGCCTTGCATTTTTTCTCTTTGCCTTTTTTTTTGTTTTATTTTATAAAAATATGCTATAAGGGATAATTATATGTGATATAGCTACAGGGAAAATTTGTGACATAAAAACTAAAAATATCTATATAAAATCTAGTTTTCTTTTTTAAAGGAAAGTAACCCAATTAAGCTTTTCCAAACATCCAGGGATCTTAGCTTATTTAACCTAATGTAGATTACTTAACCTAAAATGAGATAGGGAAATCTAAGGCTAAAGAGAAGAGCTATGCTTAAGAGTAATTATAGAAAATTATATACATATAAAACAACTATATAGGGCATACAGCTCTGTAGTGATTCTAAAGAAGAAATGAAGTTGTCAGTGGTAAGATGGGGCTTGGTGTGGAACAGAAAACATAAGCTATTTGTTATAAAGCTAAATATAGGCCTTATACTTTCAGAGAAAGGCAGAGGAATTTATGCTTCCCTTTTTGGCATGCTCTGTTAACTACTAGTTCCAGAATCCCTTTTGCACAGAACAGGGAAGGATAATGCCCCACATAACTAAGAAAATTATAATGTCAGTAGAAACCATTCTTTTACTTCTGCTAGAGAATATAAAGGTCTGAAAGTGAGCATGAATTAGTTCTATTGGTCTATACATACATTCTGTCTCTGTCTCTATCTTTCTGTCTCTCTTCTCTCCTCTCCTCTCCTTTCCCTCTCTCCCTGCCTCTCTGCCTCCCTCCCTCCCTTTCCTTTCCTCTCTGTCTCTCCCTCTCTCTATCTCTCTCTGTTTCTGTCTCTCTATGTCTCTGTCTCTCCCTCTCTCTTTCCCTCTCTCTGTCTCTGTCTCTCCCTCTCTCTTTCCCTCTCTCTCTCTCTCTCTGTCTTTCTCTTCCTCTCCTTCCCTCTTCCTTTCCCCCTTCCCCTCCCCCTTTCTTCCCCTCTCTTCTCTCTCTCTCCCCCTCCCCCCCTCATATACACACACATACACACACATTCATTCATGTTATCTGCTTATAAGTATAAATCTCTATCTCTCTGTCTCTGTCTCCCTCTCCCCCTCCCCCTCTCTCTTCCCCCCTCCTTCTCCCTCCCTCTTCCTCTTTTTCTTCCTCTCCCTCCTTCTCTCCTTCTCCCTTTCCTTCTCCTTCTTCCTCTTTCTCTTCCTCTCCTTCACCTCCCTCTGGGCTCTCCCCTTCCCTTCCTCTCCCCCTCCCCTTCCCCCTTCCTCTCCTCCTTTCCCTTCCTCACCTCCCTCCCCCTCTCTCCCCTTCCACCTCCCCCCTTTCTCCTTCTCCCTCTCTCTTCTCTCTCTCTCTCTCTCCCCCCCTCTGCCCTCCCTTTCCTCTCCCTCCTCCTTTCCTTTCCCTTCCCCTCCCTCTCCTCTTCCTTTTCCCCTCTCCATCTTCCTCTTCCTCTCCCCTCCTCCCCTCTCTCTCACACATAGACACAGACACAGACACAGACACAGACACACACACACATTCATTCATTCATGTTATCTGCCTGTAAGTATAAATCAAAGATCCAGAAACACAAACACAAGAACACTTAAAAATTGGTGGTGTGTGTGTGTGTGAGAGAGAGAAGCCAAGAAGCCAGGGTCACTGACCAATGCTCCATTTTCCTCATCCAGCCAGGCCTTGACAACTGATGCTTGCTGGACGTGGCATCCTAGAGATGCCTGATCTGATTCTTTCATTGCAAAAGGACCGATCGTCAGTTAAAATCACAGTTACAGAAAGGAGAAAGTGGGTGGGCCAGTCCCACACCACATTGCCTGACTTAGGCTGATTCAAAGCAATGGATGATAAAGCTTTGGTTAAGGCATTGTGCTAAGGATTGGGGATATAAATAAAGAGGAGATGGTCTGCTCTCAGGGAACCTTCGCTCTAATGAAAGAAGATGACAAATACATGGGAATGATAGCCAGCGAAGGAACTATCTGCGAAGTAAACAGAATGGGGAGTTGACCCAGAGAGACAATCAATAGATGTGCCCTTTCCAGGAACAATGAGAGTCCAGTAATATTGATTTGGCTCAGGTTGTTCTTGAAACCAAGACAAGAAGTGGAAAGCAGAAGAGGTAAACCTAGGGGGGCAAAGATGGATTCCAAGATGACCATTGCATCATCTCCCTTCACTGGTCCCCTTGTTTGAGCTTTTCAACATTCTGAAAAACTTCTACCCTGAAGTCAAACTCCTAGAGATATTGATAACCCATCTGATTTCATTTTTTTTAATGATTAACAAACTCCTACTCTGTCCCTATCCAACCCAGGATTCTGAATCCCTGACTTTTATTTTTCAAACTCCATTCTTTGCGTTGCAACTCATTCCCATTCCCCTTAACAGTATAATAGGCTGCCATCGTGGCAAAATAATCCTTTTCCCATCCCTTGACTCACAATTCTACTCAACAGCAGGTTCCTGCAACTGCATTCTGCCTCAGACATCCCCTAGTTTGCCTTATTTCCACTGAGTTGAGAACTTTGGCTCATATTTTACTGGAGAAAAGGAGACTATTTGCTGAAGGGTCTCTTTTCCCTACGTCCTCATCCCATATTACTCTGGTATCTTTCCCTTTCTTCATCCCTGTCTCTCAAGAAGAGGTATCCCTTCTACTTGCCAAGGTATGCCCTTCTGCATAAACAATTTATCCTATTTCATCTTTTCTTCTCCAACAGATTGTCTCTCCATCATTCTCACTCTCACCTATCTTCAATCTATCCCTGTCTGCTGGGTGCTTCTCTACTTCCTTACAAAAATGCCTATGTCTCTTCTGACTTCATTCCTTAATCAACACAATTTAGCTCCAGGGCATAAACTCTAAATTAGAAAGCCTAATTTGTTGGGACTAGGCACATTTTTCTGGTGATATATTCCAGGTGGAAAGAAGACCCACATTTGTGGCTTAAACTGATGTGTCTAGCCATGTAAAGAGAAGACAAAACTGATTATTTTCCATCTGGTTTCCTGGCTTTTGAAGGGGTGAATCACTCCAAAGAAATCATAGAGTATAGAATAGGGGAAAAAATTACAGGCTATTTAGTTAAATACCTTCATTGTACAGATGAAGAAACTGAATCTCAGATGTGTTAAGTGACTTGCTCTACCAAATGGCAAAGAATTACTGCCTACAAATGATGAGATCTTTATATTTCACTTTGCCTTCACTGAAGCACCAGCAACTAACTGTTTTAGAGGGCAGCTGTTTGCCTCATGGGCCTGCTCATGCCAAGCCAATACTTATTTTTGAATTTTACAAGAGATTGGACACTAGATGTAAAAAGCAGATTAAATTGAACCTGCACAGAGTTTCTCTGAATGCTCAGTATTGCCTAAAGCAAAATTCCTTAGCAAAACATTTCATCAATTAGAACAAAAAACAGGGAGCAGGAATGTGCACTTAAACAAGGTGATTTTTCATTCATAAAATCTCTTCCTGAACTAATTTCAAAGTGGCTTGAGAATAAAAAAGCTGCTGTCCTTGGATGATCAACATTCCCAAAATTTTACTAAAAATTCCTCAACTCCAATATGCATGTGGCTGAGGAAACAGCAATTAATTAATTTCATCCTCACCCCCACCCCAGTTATGTTCAAAACAATTTTTTTTTGGCTTTTTGCTTTTTGCTGAGGCAATTGAGATTAAGTGACTTGCTCAGGGTCACGCAGCTAAACTTTTTTTTTTTAACAATTATTTTTAAGATTAAGAAACAATTAAGAAACCACATGGTGAAGTTATGCAAAACGTGTCCATAAAAGTCGTTGTGAAAGAAAACAGATCTCCTACCTTAATGAAAATTAGAAACCCTCAAGAAAAATTAAGTTAAAAAGAGAGAGAAATAAAGAATGCTTCAATCTGTATTCAGAAACAATCAACTCCTTCTCTGGTATGGATAGGATTTTTCATCATAAGTCCTTCAGAATAGTTATGGCTGATTGTACTACTGAGAATAACAGTCATTTATAGCATCATCCCAGAACGTTGCTATTGTATACAGTATATTTCACTTTGTTCAAGGAGGACTTTCCAGGTTTTTTTTTCCTGAGAGCATCCTGCTCATCATTTCCCAGATAACAATAATATTCCATCAAAAATATATACCACAGTTTATTGAGCCATTCCCCAATTGATGGGCACCCACTGAGGAAACTTTGAAAGTATTATTTTCAGGACTTTCAAGTTTTGTTTTGTAGTAATTTAGATGTTTCTAAACTTTAAAATGAATTATTGACAACATATGTCTTTCTTAAAGTCCTACTGTAAAGTCTGATTAGTAGTGGAGTTCTAAAGAGATTATTTTTCTTAGTTCCTTCCTTCCTTCTTTTCTTCCATCCTTTCTTCCTTCTCCTTTTTATTTTTTTTTTGCCTATACATTTAGTTTGTTTTGAAATTTATTTTAATGTATGAAAATTCTTTCTCTTCCCCCACTTTGGACAAGAAAAATAATTCCTGCTTGAAAAATGTGCATAATCAAGCAAAACTGATTTCCACATTGACCAGGTACAAAAAAGTATCTGTTTCATTCTTCATTCTGAATCCATCACTTCTGTTAGAAAGTGGGAAGCATGTTTCATCATTTGTCTTCTGGAATTCTGGTTGGTTATTGCATTAATTAGAGTCTTTAAAATTGTTCATTTTTAAAATGTTAATGTACAATTTTTTCTTTTGTTCTGCTTACCTTACATCAGTTCATATAGTCACAGATTTCTCTGAAATTTTCCCTTTCATAATTTCTTAAGAGGAATACTATTCCTTCATATTCTATACCATAAATTATTCAGCTATTCCACAAATGATTTGTATTCCCTCAGTTTCTAATTTTTTGCTCTCTCAAAAAGAACAGCTATATATAATACATAGTTGTCCTTTGTGTGTGTGTGTGTGTGTTTTATCATTTTGAACTATAGGCCTAGTTGTAGAATCACTATGTTAAAGGGTTTAGACAATTTAGAAATTTTTAGTGCACTTACAAACTGTTTCATAATAGTTGAATCAATTCATAAATCTTCCAATAATGCATTAATTTCCCACAGCTCTTTCAAAAAATTTTTAATCAACTATGGCAATCCAATCAAATAGGTGGAACTTTAGAAT
Organism: Myrmecobius fasciatus; assembly: GCA_023553655.1. NCBI lineage: Eukaryota > Metazoa > Chordata > Mammalia > Dasyuromorphia > Myrmecobiidae > Myrmecobius > Myrmecobius fasciatus. The sequence goes on along the minus strand of JAJPUD010000743.1, from coordinate 175,277 downwards.
TGCTTTAATTTTCATTTTTTTCAATTACTGGAGATTGGAAACATTTTTTCATAAGATTATAATTGCTTAGATTTCTTGTTTTGAGAACCATCTGTTTATATACTTTGACCATTTATTAAATGGAAAAAGATTCTTGTTTTTATAAATTTGAATCAATTCTTAATATAAAGACATAAGACCCTTATTAGTGAAATTATTTGTAAAGATTTTCCCCTGGTTCCCATTTCCCTTATAATTTTACTGTTATTAGTTTTATTTGTGCAAAAACTTTTTAAAAACAAAATAATATCCATTTTGTGTTACTTTCTATTCCTTTTTTGTTTATGAACTCTTCCCTTATTCATAAATCTCACAATTTTTTAATATATTTCTTTCATTTGTTTATTATGTCATTCATTATGCCTAGATAATGTCCATTTGGACTTTATTTTAATATAAAGGTATGGGATGCTGCTCTATACCCATTTTTCTTCAGGTTGCTTTCCAGTTTCTCCAGTGTTATTTTCAAATAGTGAGTTCTTACTCAAATAATTGTAGTTTTGGGGTTTGTCATACACTAGGCTACCATGTTGTAGATTGTGTATCTAATCTGTTCCATTGAATATACTCTATATTTGAAAACTAGTACCAAACTGTGATGATTCTTATTTTGAAATGTAGTTTATAATCTACTACTGCTATATTTTGCTCTTCCCCATTTTTTTCTCATTTTTTACTTTGAGATTCTTGACCTCCAAATGAATTTCATTATATTTTTGTCTAGTTAATAAAGTAATTCTCCAGCAGTTAGTATTACATTGAATAAGTAAATTAATTTAGATAGTATTGTTATTTTTATCATATTGGCCCAGCCTACCCCTGAACAATTAATTTATCTCAAATTATACAGGTCTGTCTTTATTTATGCTAAAATATTTTATATATTCATATAGTTTATATGTATATTATCAACTAAATTCCCCAATACTTTATGCATTCTATAATTTTTTTAAAGTATAACTTCTCTACCTCATTCTGTTGAGTAGTGCTGGTAATACGCAGAATTGCTAATGATTTATGTGAACTTGTTTGATACGCTATAATCTTGATGTAATTATTGTTTTAATTAATTTTAATCTCTTCTTTAGGATTCTCTAAGTAAGTCATCATATCATTTGCAGAAAATTATCATTTTGTTTCCTCTTTATTTGTTCTTATTCCTTCAATTTCTTTTCCTTGTCTTATTGCTGTAACTAGAAATATATATATATATATATATATATATATATATATATACACACACACACAAATGTGTATATATACATATACATGTGTAGGTATCACTAAATTAAATTATAGTGGTAATAATGGACATCTTTGCTTTACCCTTAATCATATTGGACTTTAACATTTGCCTTACATATAATGCTAACTTTTGGTTTTATGTAGGTACTATTTATCATGTTAAGTAAATGTTTTATTTATTTCTGTTTTCTAGTTTGATTTTTTTTTTGTAGGAATAAATGTTGTATGTTTTGTAAAAGGCACCTCTTGTAAATTTTGACATAAACACAATTTTGTTGTTCTTGTTGTTAATATGGTTTATTATGTTTATAGAAGCACCCACTGGCTCAGTAGATAGAGCAATGAGTCAGGAGTCAGATGACCTCAATTCAAATCCAGCCTTAGATACTTCCTTGCTGTATGACCCTGGGAAAGTCACTTAACTTCTGATTGCCTAACAAAATGGATCCATTGGAGAAGAAAATGGCAAACCACTCCAAAATTTTTGCCAAGAAAATACCAAATGGGGTTCATGAAGTCAGTCATGATTGAATTACAGGATTGTATTTATAATTTTCCTAATATTGGACAAATCTCACATTTCTGCCATGGATTTAATCTTGTCATAGTTTGTAATCTTTGTGACATGTTACTGTAATCACCTTACCAATAATTTATTTAAAAATTTGTATCAAAATTTAATGGGATTATTGGTGTATAATTTTCTTTGTTTTGTTTTGAATTTCTCTGCTTTAAGTATCAAGAACATGTTTTTTATTTGTATCATGAAAATAATTAAATAAAATCGCTTCCTTTCTCATTTTCTCATACATAATATATGTATATGTATGTTATATAGTATGAATGTATATATATACCTATACACATTTATACATATATATTTATAATTTGTTATCTTGGGGCAGCTAGGTGGTGTAGTGGAGAGAGCACCAGCCCTGAAGTCAGGAGGACCTGAGTTCAAATCTGGTCTCAGACACTTAACATTCCCTAGTTGTGTGACCCTGGGCAAGTCAACCCCAATTGCCTCAGCAAAAAGCAAAAATATATATATATATATAATTTGTTATCTGACCCAACAATTCTGTTAGTTTCAGTTATTTAATATTGACTCATGTTTACTTCTTTCCTTGATGGTCTTATATTAAATGTAATCTTAAATTACTTTTCTGGCATTTATTTGTGAGATTTCTATGCCATAGTATATTGTAATGGCATCATATACAACTAAAAATATGTTCTCTTTTTTCTATTAACATTCAACAATTATGTATCTCTAATATTTAATTTTTTTCCAAAATTTTATTCAGGTTCTTAAATTTTCTCTTATTTATTTCTTAAATTAGATTGTGCAGATCTGAAGGGGTTGCACTGAGTTAACCCATTATTATAATTTTACTATTATTCCTTGTAACTCAGGTTTTTCTTTAAGTATTTATATGTTGTGCATTTGGTACATATATGATATGTATCAATGTGTATCAATAATATTGATATTGATTTGTTGTCCATGACAACTTTCAGAATAATGTAGTTTTCCTGTTTATCTTGTAATCAAAGGAGAAGAAAAATACAAAATGGAAATCAGTTCCATATGGTTTCTCCTTTCTTTCCACTGCTAATGATCTCTTTTAGATCACTTTCATCAACTCTGTCTGTAGGTATACTATCTCTGTATATCTGTATCTATATATTTATATCTATCTGTCTTTCTATCTGTCTATCAATCTATCTATCTAGTCTTGCCCATATACTTATTTATATGTATCTATCTCAATAGAATGTATGCTATTTGAGATCAGAAGCTGTTTACTCTTCCTTGTATCTTTGCACTTCACATGGGTCCTGGGACAAAGAAAGAGACATCTAACAGAGTGCTTGGTACATAGGGAAGTGTTTAAAAAGTACTTGTTGACCAACTTACTGGTTTCCTTTCAGTTTGCAAATAACTCTGACAGAATGATGGAAAAAAATAAATGGTACTCAGAATATCAGAATTTTTGCTGTTGTTTTGTCTGACTCTTCATTATCCCTTTTAGGGTTTTCTTGGCAAAGATACTGGAGTAGTTTGCCATTTCCCTCTCCATCATTTTACAGATGAGGCAACTGAGGCAGTCAGGTGTTAAACACCTTGTCCAGGGTCACACAGCTAGTAAGTGTATGAGGCCATATTTTAAACTTAGGTCTTCCTAATTCCAGGCCAAGCACTCTATCTACTGCATCATCTACCTGTCCTACAGAATTTTTTGCATCTCTACAAATATTAATGTAATTATTGTGGTTTTTAATGTGAGGTCTTTGTTTAGTGGGCATAATACTAGAAGAATTAATTTATATCAACCTTGCCATTTTTGCTGTAAGTAAAACTGGAAAACAAAGGAAATTATATCTAAATGGAATGATGAGCCATTGATTCTTCTCAAAGAGGCAAGTAAAGAAGATGGAAAAGTTTTACTAATCTACTCACTCAAAGGCAACATGAAACATAATTTCATGTTCTATTTGGCATTTAAAGCCCAATTCTAGCTCCCTCCTATTTTTTCATTTTTTTAGACACCTTATTCCTCAACACATACTCTTCATTCCAGGGACACAGGCTTCCTGGTTGTTTCTCAAATAAGACTCTCTATTTCTCATTTTCTGTCTCCCAAACCTGGGACACTCTTCCTCCTTCACTATGACTACTGATCATCCTGGCTTCCTTCAAATCCCAACCAAATCTCCAACTTCTACAGGAAGTCTTCCCCAAGTCCCAAACTTAATTTCAGTGCCTTCTCTCTGTGATTTCCTATCTATCCTATATATAGCTTGCTTTTTATATATTTGTTTTATGTTCTTTCTCCAATTATACTGTAAGCTCCTAGAAGGCAAGGGCCATCTTTTGCCTCTTTTTGTGCAAAACATATCTTAGTGTCTAGCACATAGTAGGTGCTTAATAAATTTTTGTTGCTTGTTTGGTTGATTGATTGATGCATTTGCTCAAAGACTGATGTAGAGCTAATTACAGTTTATGAGGAAACATCTGTTATAGAGAATGAGAACATAGAGAAATTTTATAAAAAACTCAGTAAAATTAAATTAGTATATATTTTTAATATACACATCAGTAGAAAGTGGACATAGCAGAGAACAGTGAAAAATGCATCGCAAAATATGGTTGAGGACTGATAAATAAGAAAGGCCAAAGGCTGTACAGAAATTTCATGTCTAGTCATATCAAGATTTTTTCAAGAAGCTGGAGGTGGGAGTTGGAAAATACTGAACAAAGTAAGCTATGAAAAACAGCAAAGTAGTAAGAATAAGCTTCAGGGAGACTGTCCTGGGATGTCTTCTCTTCTCTCTATATACAATTTCCCTTGATAATCTTGCCAATTCCCATGTATTCAATTACAGAACAATTCTCTGTTCTGATGATTCTCATCATCCTTCCCCAAATTTTCTATAGACCTCCGATCTCTCATCTCCACTTGTCTTTCAACCATCTAGAACCAGATGTCCAAGAGACATTTTAAATTCAATATATCCCAAAAGACTCATTATCTTTAAACATCCTGCCTCCCCCTACCTTCCCTGTTATATAGAGGACAATAGCATCCTCTCAGTCCCTCAGATTCACAACCTAGCTGTTGTCTTGTGTTTTTCATTATATCTCACACTGCATACCCAAAACGTTGCCAGGGCCTGTTGATTTCACCTTTGCCACATCTCTAATAGTCTCCTTTCTCTCCTCTGACACTGGTCCATCCCAATACAGGACCTCATCTTCTCACACCTGACTACTGTAATAGCCTGCTAGTAAGTTTGCCTGCCTCAAGTCCCCATCTCCCTTTCTCTCCCCCAATCTATCCTCCATTCAGCCCTAAAATAATTTTTAAGGTGCAGATATGATCATGTCATCCCCTACTTAGTAACTGCAATGCTCCTCATTCAAAGCCCTTCATAACCTAGCTCCATCCTACCTTTCCTATATTCTTACATCTTATTGTCTGACATGTACTCTGATTCAGTTACATGTAGCCTCCTGGATATTTCAGGAACAACACTCCATCTCTTGGACCCAGACATTTTCTCTGGCTTTCCTCTATATCTGGAATGCTCTTCCTCTTTTGTTCTGCTTCCAGACCTTTCTGGTTACTTTCAAATTCCAATTAAAATCCCTCTTATGTACTATACAATGCAAGTAATTATACCCTGAAGGATTGTTGTAAAGAAAATTCTGTGAAAACTTTTATCAAACCATGTCTGAGCTAGCTTATAGCCTTTTGGTAGATATTCATGTTGGTATATAGTTTTTTGCCCCTTATCCTTACACTAAGATAAAATTTACTCTGGCAACTAGAAAATTTTCATATACTTCTCTTTCCTTGAAGGAATAGTGTCATTGACTAATTATCCATTCTACCATCAACAGATCTGTTTTTTTGCACGAAGATTATTCCTTCTTAGGATGAAGTCAGAAATAGAAATATGCCTAGTCATTTTTTCCAAGAGGCTAATTAGTACAATTACTATGAGTCATCATAGCACTTCAGATTAAAAAGCTAAACATAACCAATAAACCATTACCCAAGAGGCATGATAATCCATGGTAATGGTTATGGCTGCAGGCCATAACATTATTTCCAATTGACAAAATTAAAATTTATGGATTTGGAGATTGTTTTCAATTTAGTCATTTATTATCTTTGTCATGGGAGGAAGTTTTAACTTCCCTTGGTGTTTTAGATCTATTTCTCTCTTGTACATATAGTATTTCCAAGTGTTATTTTGCTAGTTCTACTCCCCAAAATGATTAAATTCTACCCCTCATCACCCCATCACTCCTCTACCAATAAGAACAATCTATAGTTTTTCTGGGTGTAGGAAAGAGATTTCCTTTTATGCAATTTTTCTTTTCAAAGACATAATTTTTCTGGCTTGGTGAAATATTAAGAGGAAAGGACATTCTGTCTTCTGGTAAGAAAACCATTTACTTTCAACTGCTGCTTTAAAAATGATTTTGTCCTTAGCATTCTTTTCTGAATCTAGAAATGAATGGCAAGCTCTCTTGTCATGAATAAGCAACTCCTGATATGTAAGGGAGGTGCTATGGAAAGTAAATTAACTCTTTCAGGTCTTTGACTTATAGTACTTTAGGGCACTGGAATAATATCATTCAGTTTTTACTAGTGATAAAAGAGTATAAGCACTTCCCAAAGTATAATTTTTCTGAAGATCATTTTTTGCATCAGCATGACTTCACTAAATGTCAAGACAGAATTTTTCACCTATCTTTAGATGTGCTTATTATGAGCATCTTAAATATTTTCCCTCAATAAAGGCTATTATATTATTCCAGATTTCCCCAGATAAAATAACAAAAAATTGGAAGTGAACCTCAGAGATCCAGTCCAAACAACTTTCTTGTTCAAATATCTGGTAACCATGTATTCAAGTATCTTGTATCATTTTTTTTTCTGACTGGGTTTAAGTACATTAAGAAATTTTGTCTCATAAAAAAGTATTTTATGCAAATATGAAGTACTTCAGAAAAACAAAAATTAAGGCTTATAGAATGTTAGTGACTTGTTTGAAGCTATATAATAACCAGACTTATACCTTATCCCAGTTTTCAGATTCAAAATCTTCTATTTCTTAATTTTTTTTCTTAAAACCTTTTTTAAAAAAAGATAATTCCATGAGCAAAAGTTTCGAGAACATTGCAAAAAGTGTATTATCCTACAAACAGAAACTTCCAGATAGGTCACAGTTGCTTTCCTTTTTTTGCATTCCCAGGGCTTAGCACAGTGCCTAGTAGTATAGTAAGCATTTAATAAACACTTGTTGACTAATTCACTGGCTGTCCTTTTTCATTAAAAGTGCTCAATGAAGGGCAATTGAAACTAGAATCTTTCTGAGTTTCTGACATAAGGAAACAATGCAAAAAATATTAATTTTTGTTTTGTTGAAGTACTTCATATTTGGATAAAATGCTTTTTGATGAACCAATATTTCTTAGTGTCCTCAAATCCAATCAGAAAAAAAATGACAAAACAATAAAGTACTTGAATATATGGTTACCAGATATTTGAACAAAAATGACATCTCTGATTGAAAGTGTAATTACCAGATTATACCAGCTTCGTTTTTGAAGCCAGCTTATTTAGATTGTCATCTTCAGCTCTTGGATGTTGCCTCCATTGGCTTGGTCAACATACATAGGGCTCACTGAAGCATACTGTTGACAACATAGAGCTCAAACAATGCAGTACTTGTGTCCCTTTCCTTCAGTCTCTTTTCAGCCATATCACTATTTAGATTGTTATTAATTGCTCCTAGCCTTTTTCGAGAGGCAAAACTCAAAACTAGTTGCTCTCATACTTTTTAGTCTCGAGATCCAAATTCAGTCTCCATAGTTCTCTCTGGATGCAGATGGTGTTTTCCACCCAAAGTTTATTAGGATTGCCTTGGATCACTGAAATGCTGAGAAGAACCAAGTCTATAGGAAACACTGATCAACTATCATAGACTTGGTTCTTGCTATTACTATGTACAATGTTTTCCTCATTCTGCTTGCTTCACTCAGCCTCAATTCATATAAAAATTTCCAGGCTTTTCTAAAATCAGCCTGTTCATGATTTGTTATAGAACAATTATATTAATTTCATATGCTATAACTTATTTAGCCATTCCCCAATTGATGGACATCTACTTATTTTTCTAATTCTTTGTCACTATAAAAAGAGCTGCCACAAACATTTTTTCACATGTGTGTCTTTTCCCTTTTTTATGATTTATTTGGATCTCTTTACACTCTTAAAAATGATTGAAGACTACCTCCAAAGAGTTTTTGCTTATGTGCATTATATATATCTATAGTTATCATATTAGAAATCAAAATGTCTTAGTATTATGAAAATAGTTTTGACCCTTGCAAACCTCCTGGAAAACACTTTGAGAACTACTATTCTAAACTAATTGTGCAATCAATGATTCCATCTAATTCTTCTTTCATAGTGCCAAAATCTTATGACAATAAATCTAAACTTTCAGAGAATGGTAAGTAGATAGAAATCTACTGATATATAAATATACTTACATGTGTATGTGTGTGTGAGTGAATGGTATAAGAAAGAAAATATATCTAGAACATATAGAATATCCCTAATATATATATGTATATACATATATCTAGTATACATGTATGTATGTGTATATATACATATATATACACATATATTTTAGGAAGCAACATAAAGAACTGCTATGCAATTTTAATAAACTTTTAAAACTTCAAACAAGTCTAAATGTAGCAAGTCAGTACACATGAAGGATAAGAAAAAGATTATTCACTTTTGCTTCTTTTGAAGATGCTAAAATTGGTGAAAGATAAGAGTAGTTGAGAGCTAGAGTAATGAAATAAATCTTCGGCTTCAGAATAAATCAGAAGCCACAGACCAAGATGGTCTGTATATGTGCAAACAGGGAATCACATTTACATTGAAGTAAATCAGTGACTACGATGCTCAGATCAAGAATTATGGCACCAGTACTGAATTGAAGACAAGGGCTTAAGCAAACAGTCATAAATTAAGCTATAATGAAACATGACAAGTCATAATTTAATTTAGAATGTATTTAAGATGGTTGGCACTGTTTGTATAGACCCTTTATCCCCTGTGAAAGATCTTGGTATATACAATGAAATGTTTGCTTTAGAAAAAGCTACAGTTTGCATATATGTAAATTAATTAATTAAAGTGATATAGAGACTTTACTGGTCAAAAATCTCCATGGGGGAAAAGAGGAAAAAGCATACAGGGTGCTCTTACCATAAAATGCAGCATAAATAATCTTATCATTTCTAGCTGAACTTACAATGCAGGTGCATCTCACATCAAAACAGATCCAACATAAAAATCCAGATGCACTCAAAAGATAAATGGGGAAGATAGGAGGTTTCATATATTTAGAAAAAAGGATCAGAAAAGGATTTCTGAAAAGAAATAAGCTCCTTGGTGGATTTCAATTTCTCTTTATTTCTTTCTTTCTCATTCAGAATTGTACAGGATTTAATATACACTGGTAATCAAAAGATTAGACCTATGGTCAAAATGGATTTCAATTTCTTAAAAAAAAGTTTTATATGCCTTTTTAGGAATATCTATCACAAAAAATAATTTTCACTCTGCTGCCTCTCAGATACAAATTCTGAAGTAAAACCACATTACCATGCCTTCCCAAATATTTCTTTTTAATATTTGATTAAGTACATAGAAAAACAATGAATTAATAAAAACTGAATGCTGTATAATTATACATGACCCAGTTCCTGAAGAGATGAGAAAAGGTACCTACTCTTCACTGGAGATATAGGAAATTATGACTGTAATACTGCATGTACTAGTGGTCTATAAACTGTTTTGATTGTGTGAACCTGTCAGCAAAAACTTTGGAATAGGCACTCTACATATAAATTTTATTATTTATATATTTTATATATATGCATTACTATATTAATAATTTGTACATTATAATAATTTATTTAAAATGGAAATTTTAAAAGGATTAGGAAAAGATGAAATAATATTTGATCTTAAAGCCAATATGGTGCCATTAGAATTCGTATAATGAATGTCATGATCAGAACTTTATTTTAAGAAAATCAATGTGGCTGCTGTGTGTAGGATGACGATGATAAAAAAGAGTTGAGGCAAGGAGTCTTGTTAGCAGACTATTCTAATAGTCCAGGCAAATTCAGGCAAGAGGTTATATGAGCTTGGATTAGCATGATGGCTTTGTGAATAGAAAGAAGGGAACAAAAATGTGCAGGTAGAGATGATAAATGATTGGATGTGTTGGTTGAGGAAGAATGAAAAGTCAAAGTTGACTCTGAGATTGCAGAACTGAGTGAATTGCAGAATGTGGTGAGTAATAGGGCAATTTAGAAGAAAGGAGAATTTAACAGTAAGTTTAGAAGAAGGAAGAGGGAAAGATAATGTGATAAGATCTGTGATATACTGCAACATATATCTGTAATATGTTGCCAACTAATCCTAGGGAATTCACTTTGTTCTACTCAGAACAAAAAGGAGCACTATGGAGATCTTATTCTTTGATCACCTCAGTAAAACACATATTTTTTGAAGGTGAGGGGGTGGAATACTGAAGAGGGACTGAAATTTCTCCAATGATACCAATGCAATTACTGCTGTAGGTACCTGGATAATCTGTAGGTTATAACTTCCCTGAGGGACCAATATCTGCCAATATCTGTTTCAAAAGTGTTTGTATGTATGTTTGGGGTGGTGTGGAATGGGGTGGTGGTGGAAATTTTTGGAGCTTGCCTATTAGAGAGACAGAAAAGAGAAAGGAGTATTAGAAAATAAAGGTAGATATTATAGTGTTGGAAACAAATGCCACAGCTGCCATCATTAGGAAGGTAGGCTGTGATCCATCTTCCTACCTTCTGATTGATTGATTAGACACTCTTTAGGATCAGGCCATAAGTCTCCTTCCTTCTTTTCTCCATTCCTTCTTCCCTTCCTCGCTCCCTTTTTCTTCCCTTCTTCCCTCCCTCCTTCTCTCCCTTTCTCCTTCCCCCCCTCTCTTTCTCTCTCTTCCTTCCATCCCTCCCCCCTTTCTCTTCTCCTCTCCCTTCATCCCTTCCTTCTTTCCTTCCCTCCCTAATTTTTCCTTCCTTCCTTCCTTCTTTCCTTTCTTCCTTTCCTTCTTCCTTCCCTCTTTCCCTCCCTTCTCTCTTTCCCTCCCTCCCTCTTTTCCTTCCTTCCCTCCTTTCCTCTGTTCTTTCCTTCCTTCTTTTTTCCATCCCGTCCTTTCTTTCTTTCCTTCCTTCCAATTTTTCTTTCTTTTTATTTTTCTCTCATTTTTATTTTTTGATATAAGAAATGTCTGACTAGGTAGAGGAGGAGGGTGGAATATATTCAGAAATAAAAGATGTCAAAACAAAAAGATTTAATAGTAATTACAGTTTTTTAAAGACTTAAAATAATGAATATTTTCAATAATAGTTTCAAATAATGGGTCCTTTTCTGATTCAGAATAATTGAATTATAAAGCTGAAAAGAACTATAGGTATCATTTGGGCTACTAATTTCATTTCACAGATAAACTGAGGCTTAGAGTTTTTAAGTTATTTGCCCAAGGTCAATATTTATAATTAGTCACAAAGATTGGGAGTAGAAATCAGGTTTTCCATCTATTTTAGAAATTAAAATCTTCCTTTTCATGGATAAATATTTTATTGCCTAATTTGATTCTTGGGGAACACAAAATATTTTAGATCATTCAGAAAGTAGCATTCTGATTTGGCAATATTTGTTTAGAATGTTATTACCTATTTTTGTAGAGATTTAGGTAAAATCAATAAACTTTGTTAAACAAAATGACAAACTAGAATTGGTTAGAGAAGCCAGAAAAAATATTGCTTGAAGCAATTATAACTCAAGGAATGTTTCTCTGTTGTCTAAGAGATATACAGTGAAAAATGAAAAGTAAATAAAAATAGATACCCACATACAAACTTTCTACTTAATTCAATCCCTTTTAGAAACTGGCAAATAAGCACTCTAAAAGACCCCATTCTTACTTCTGTAAAAACTTTTTCAAAATTAAAATACTGACATAAATCAATTAATTATGAGTTATTTTCTCCAAATTATTATTGTTATTTATTCCATATTTCAGGAAATAGGTTAAATAAATCCTATACACCAGTTGAAGATTCAAGCATTTTGCAAAAATATAAACTGAATAATTCAAGACTACACTACCTGATCCTCATTCTATAAATACAAGAAGGATAAATTTAATGATTCTTATTGTGCAGAATAATGATAATATCAACAATTTGAGGTGGAAAAATATGATGACTTGCTCAAGATTATATAGCAATTTTGTAACAGAAAGAAAAACAAATGCATTAAAACTTTTTTCTTACCTTTGAGCTAAAACTGACTAAGCCAAAATTAAAGACCAAAAAATTCAGCACAATGCGTGGGCATTCTGGCCACAGAATATATTTAAAATATCCAATAACTGATGAAAAATTTTAACTGATGGAAAAGCCATAATAATCAATTCAAAAATGTTGAAAAGCATTGTCACAATTTGCTCCTGTCCTTAGAACCACTGCCAGAAACTGGCAAAGTAAAATTACCAGAACAAAATCAACTGAGTCATGTAATTGACTAGTCTGGCTATGCCAGTTGCTGTATCCTAAGGAACACTATTAAACCATTGAGGAAAATGTCATTGTGATGAAATTTATAGCAGGATTGCAAGACTGTTGGATTATATGAATGAGCTCCTCTGGGGCAGAATACCATCACAAAGACTAGCTAGCAAGCTGGAGAGCCTGTAAAGTGGGATGCTAATCTTGGCTCTGCCATTGCTCTCCACTGTGAAAGTCATTTTACTGTGCATAATAAATGACATCAATTATTACAGCTTGGAATTAGAGAGAATCCTTCTGCCCAAGAGATCAAAGCACTAATTCATTCCCCACTCCCAACATACTCATAAGTGCGAGTTTGTATGCACACTCCCCCTCCTACTCCCAGACATATACACATTTATATACACTTAGCTATTTGTGATCCATTTTCCCATCTGTAAAATGGGAGAAAAAGAAAGGAATTTACCTATAACATGAGACACCTTAAAAATAAGAATAAGTTAGTACATTTAATGCTTTCCTCTTTTAATTTTATATCCCAATTAAAAAAACAATATTCTATATTGAGGTTGTAGGGGTTCATTTTCCCTTCATTATCCATTTAAAGTGGCTATTAGAAAGGAAGCAAATAGTGAAATAATAAATATCACATGGGTACTCTATGTTGTTACTTAGGATTTGGTTTTATTATTTAGTTTCCTATCAAAATAAACTTTGTATCTTTAAAACTAATTTCCTTACTTTATTTTTACAGTTGCATACTTATGTATTGCATGTACCTTTGCCTCCGTGGTAATTAAGGGAAACAAACATCTGATTTATATAGTGATGAAATATTTTCTGTATCTGTCTTAAGTTCTTAATGTTCTTTGCATGATTTAGAAGTCTGACCTTGATCACATAAAGCTCAATGAGTTAGTTTTCTGTCAGTTAAGCCCTAAATTTTGTGGTATGCACACATAAATTTAAGTACTCTTTTGTTTTGTTTTTAATTCTATTATTCTTTAAGAATAATTATTATTTCAAGGAAACAGACAAAAATTGTAGAGCTTAAAGAGTACATTTCAATGACTATTAGAAATATTATAATGGTTAGTATTATGGGAAAATGATCCAAAGGATCATTTAAGCCCATAATGAACAGGATCATTTGCACTGAGAGCAAAAGCAAAAGTGGTTGCCTTTTTTTTTTTAATTTTGAGTGGGAACAGGCTAATTAATACTCAGAAGACAAGCAATAACCTTCAGGTAGAAGACAGTTTTGCAGAGAAAGGAGGGAAAGAGACAGGACAAAAAGTAAACAATAACAGTAGGATAAAGACAGTTTTATAAGAATGAGGGGGACACAGATGCATTTATAGGCATCAGGGAAGGAACCAGTAAATAGGGAGAGACTGAAGAAAAAAAAAAGGATAAGAGGGGCAATCTGCTGGAGAAAAGTAATAGAAATGAGACCGAATGGGAACATAGAGGGTTTGGCCTTGGCAAGAAGAGTTACCTCTTTAACAAAGAGTGTAGTGAAAGAGGAGATTTTGAAGAATGACATCTAGCTGTACCATGCAACTTCAACAGTTGAGTCTGTCAATCAACAAACATTGGTTAATGCTTAATATGTGCCAGTCATTGTGTCAAGGTAGAGATACAAAGAACAACAAAAACATAGTTTTTTTTTTTTCTTCAAGGATCCCTTCTATCCAGTTTTAATGATGGAGGCAACATGCAAATAACTATGCACATCACACACATGCACAGTGTAAATGGAAAGTAATTTTTTTATTTTTATTAAAACTTTTTTTTGCAAAACATATGCATAGGTAATTTTTCTTTTCTTTTTTTTAAATTTTATTTTTTTATTTTATTTGCATAACATATGTGTGGGTAATTCTTCAACAATAACCTATACATAGCTTTCCGTTAAAAATTTTTCCCCCAACTCCCCACCCCTCACCTAGATGGCAGGATATTCACTACATGTTAATTATGTTAAAATATTGGTAAATCGAATATATGTATACATATTTCCAAACTTGTCATTGTTGTGCAAGAAAAATCTTGTCTACACAAACGATATATCAGATAAAGGAAACACAATGTAAGCAAACATCAATCAAGGAGTATGAGAATGTTATGTTGTGGTCCACATTTCACATCCCTCTCCCTGGGTGTATATGGCTTTCTTCAGTGAACAATTGGAGGTGGTTTGAAAAATTTCATTGTTGAAGAGAGCCATGTCCATCAGAATTGATCGTCATATAGTACTGTTGTTGCCGTGTATAATGATCTCCTGGTTCTGCTCATTTCACTCA
>JAJPUD010000743.1:111194-154479 GCA_023553655.1 Myrmecobius fasciatus | reverse complement strand
CCCCCCACCCCCTCCCCTAGATGGCAGGAAGTCTAATATATGCTGATTATGTTAAAATATTTGACATATCGAATATGTGTATATATATATTTATACAGTTATCTTGCTGTATAGGAAAAAAAAAACCTGAGAAGGAAAACAGAAGTAAGCAAACATCAATAGAGTGTGAAAATGCTATGTTGTGGTTCAGACTCAGATCCCACAGGCCTCTCTCTGGGTGTATATAGCTTTTTTCATCACTGAACAACTGGAACTGGTTTGAAACATCTAAATATTAAAGAGAACCATGTCCTTCAGAATTGATCATCATATAGTCTTGTTGTTGCCATGTACAATGATCTCCTGGTTCTGTGATTTCACTCAGCATCAGTTCATGCAAGTCTCTTCAGGCCTCTCTGAAATCATCCTGCTGGTCATTTCTTATAGAACAATAATATTTCATAACATTCATAAATCACAATTTATTCAGTCACTCTCCAGTTGATGGGTATCCATTCAATTTCCAGTTTCTAGCCACTACAAAAAGGACTGCCACAAACTGCCAAAGGATGTGCCACTTGCACATGTGGGGCTCCTTTAAGATGGGATATAGGCCCAGTAGAAACACTGCTGGGTCAAAGGGTATGCACAGTTTGATAACTTTTTAAACATAGTTCCAAATTGCTCTCCAGAATGGTTGGATCCATTCACAGTAATGGAAAGTAATTTCAAGAAGGAATTGGTAGTATATGTATGTATGCATATATTTGTGGGATGGCAGAGAGGGAAGGAAAAACCTCTGTAGAAGGGAGTGCATTCTAGGAACAGGGGAATAGGGAACAGTAATTGCAAAGTTACCAAGTTGGAAGATGGAGCATTAAATATGAGAAATAGCAAGTAGTCCAGGTTATTAGACTGTATAAAAGATGTATGGGAGTAAGGTATGAGAAGCTTACAAAGGTAGGAAGGGGCCAAGGCATGAAGGACTTTAAATGCCAAACAGAATTTTGTATTTGATCCTTGAGGTAATAGGGAAACACTGGAGTTAATTGAGTTAAAAGCATGATATGGTCAAATCCACACTTGAGGAAAATCACTGGAAGCTGAGTGTAGGATAGAATGGAATATGGAAAGACTTGAGACACAAAGGCTAACCTGAAGCCTATTGAAATAATTCAGGTGAGAGGTGGTGGTGGCAGTGTCAGAGGGTAGAAAGAAAAGTAAATGAGTATATGAGATATTGTGAAGGTCAAAATAACAAGATTTGATAAGAGATTAGATAGTAGAGTGAGTATGAGTAAGAAGTCAAGGGTGACACTGAGGTTAGGAGCCTGTGTTCCTCTGGAGAAAGGTGGTTCTCCTTGAGGATAATAGGGCCATTGAATAGAGAGAAGAGTTTGGAGGGAAAGATAATCAGTTCTGCTTTGGACATATTGAGTTTGAGATTCCAAAATGCAACTAGTAATGTGAAACTGGAGCTCAGGAAAGATAGTAGGGAAAGGTATTTATATTTGGGGAAGATCTGCATTGAGGACATAATTGCATCCATGGGAGATGATGATATCACCAAGTGAAATAGAATAGAGAATAAGGTTTGGAACATAACCTTGGAGAGACCCACAGTTGTAGACATTCCCTGAATAGAAATTGAGCTAAGGAAAATAAGAAGACAAGTAGGAAGAGAATCAGGGGATTTTATAAAAATATAGTAAGGAGAGTATACCTAGGAAGATAGGGTGATCAACAATGTCAAGGTTGCAGACAAGTAAAGAAGGAAGAGGTCACTGGTAATGGGAGAGAGCTGTTGTAGTTGAATGAAGAGAAGGGAAGTTAGATTTCAGGAGTTTTAAAGGAGAATAAGAGGAGAGAAAGTAGAAGCACCTGGTGTACATAGCTTTTTTTTTTAAGATTAGTTGCAAAGAGGAAGAGATATATATAGGAGAGTGATTAACTAGGAGAGCTGGAATAAGTGGGGAGACATGGGTATGTTTGTAGGCAGAAGGGAAGGAGCAAGTATGTATAAAGAGATTGAATATTAGAGAGAGGAGGGATAATGATCTGCTCAAGAAGGGAGGCGATGAGATCAAGGGGGCATTGTTGAGTAGTTTGCTTTGGCAAAAAAGAGACCCACTCATTCATTTGAGAGAGATGAGTGAAGGAGGAAATAGTAGTGGGAGATTTCTGGATGGTGTAATACAAAGAAGGAAAAGTACTTTAATGAATGGTCTCATTTTTTTTTTTAAGTTTGAGTTGAGATACTTAGCTGAAGGGGTGAAGAAAGGGGATGCTGTGAGGACTTGAGGAAAGATAAAAATATCTGAACAGCCACTGTGTTGAGATAGCTAATCAATTAGGAAGGGGCAAAAGAATTGCCTTGCAGCAGCAAAGAACCAATTGAGCTTATGTAATAAATTTGTCCTTTATCTAGTTTTGTGATTTCTTCTAGCTCTGTTTTGCAGCATATGAGTAGAAATGAGAAAGGTAAATGTAGGAATAATCCTTTGGTAGGGGTTTTGCAAAGCATGACTGGAAATAGGCGAAGAGGACAAAGGTTTGAGTAGAGTGGGTAGTATTGAATTGAAATAATTCATAATAGGGTTGAAAAAGAGGGAAATGTGGCCAAATGTACAGGTCTTGACCTGTGAAAGAACTGATGAGTGGAAGAATTGGGAGAACAATGTAGCCTACTATAGCTTGCCTCTAAAGTTATGCTTAAGTATAAAAACTGCATTTTTCCAAAAGGCTATCTAAATCCTTTGATCCACCAGTGTTTCTACTGGGCTTGTCTCCCAGAGAAATCCCAAAGAAATAACCCACATACGCAAAAATATTTGTGTCAGCCCTTTTTGTTGTAACAAGAAACTGGAAACTGAATGGATGCCCATGAACTGGAGAATGAGTGAATAAATTATGGTATTTGAATATTATGGAATAATATTGTTCTGTAAGAAACAACCAGTAGGATGATTCCAGAGAGTCCTGAAGAGACTTACATGAACTAATGCTAAGTGAAATGAGCAGAACCAAGATCTCTTGGCCACTGTACATGGCAACAGCAAGATTATACAATGATCAATTCTGATGGACGTGGCTCTTTTCAACAGCAAGGTGATTGAGGCCAGTTCCAATGATCTTGTGATGAAGAGAGCCATCTGCACCCAGAGAGAGGACTGTGGGAACTGAGTGTGGATCACAATATAGTATTTTCACTCTTTTTGTTATTTGCTTGCATTTTGTTTTCTTTCTCATTTTTTCCCCTTTTGATCTGATTTTTCTTATGCAGCATGAAAATTATGGAAATATGTATGGAAGAATTGCACATATTTAACATATATTGGATTACTTGCCATCTAGGGGACAGAGTGAGGGAAAGAGAGGAAAAAAGTTTGGAACACAAGGTTTTTGCATATTTTTGAAATATTTGAAAATTATCCATGCATATGTTTTGAAAATTAAAAGCTTTAATAAAAAAAATAACCCCTCCATTTTTCCAAGACCATTTTAGACCAGTGACAGAAGGCCAACCATAAGCCATGCTGCTCTCTTTTTATCTTATTAAACAATTATAATACTGAGACTCCAAAACTTAGATTTTTTTTTTCAAATATAGGATGACTATTTCTTCTGCCACAAAGGAAATGCTTAAAATATAAACTTTTTTTGTTTACATTGACAAATACATATAACATGAAATAATTCCTCATAACTTCTATTATGTTCTCCTGGGATTTTGATATTTAAATGAAACAATGTGAAACTTTTCTTTTTGGAGACAATTGGGGTTAAGTGACTAGGGTCACACAGCTAGTAATTATTAGATGTCTGAGGCTATATTTGAAGTCAAATCCTCCTGAATTCAGGATTGGTAGTCTATCCACTATTCCACCTAGCTGCCCCAACTATGGAACTTCTAAGCAGGTACTTCACACCCTTCATCAGCTCATTAAACATACATAAATTTTGGTCAGTCATGTGTCCATGGCTCTTCTAGTCTGTGGTCATTTTACTTCTAGAAGTTGTGATCTCTTCTTCCTAAGCAATCAGTATACAGACCCTAAAGCTCTTTGTTTCTTAAATCATGAGTCGAACACCAAGCAAACATATATCTCAAGACTACTATTCATTTACCAATGCTTGGGAAAAGAAACAATTGGAAGACATGGTCATGGACTCAAGTATCAGTCTCAGACTCCTCAAATATTGTTAATCTTGAATTAGAGGTACTGATCAAGATAGTATCTAAAAAGAGGAATCCTAACCAATCATGGTTACAAAGTCCTTGAAGCATGAATCTTAGAGAAGTAAAAGATGGCACCCCAAAGTTTGGCCCCTGAAGTGTAAAAGCACAACAACTGAACGTTCATGTGTATTCTTTTTTCTCACAGATATCTTAATTTCTACATACAGGTTTAGAATTCCTCTTAGGGAGAATTGAAATTTATGTATGAGGGTGAGGACAAGGAACATTATACTTTATTTTAAGGATCATCTAGCTATAGAGAATATAATATCCCTGATGAGTAGCTGAATTAAAAGTAAGTGAGAGATATAGAAGTGTTTGTGTCTTCATTATCAAGCTAAAGAAAAACACAGTTTCAGTGAGATTATTTGGAAGCAGAAGTAACAAATCACCTCAGAGTCTTTGCCATGGTAAGCATAATGCCTGTTTGATTTGGGGGTTTTGTTTTATGTACACTGAAGTCACATAGTGAATAAGAAAAAAAAAACCAACAACAAAAAACAGGATTCAAATTCAGGGCAATCTAATACTTTCCCTTCAGACTGTGTTTTTGGCTTGTTGCCTGACTTTGCTGCTATGACTCAATTGCTTTCCCACCCTGGAATTTCTGTTAGCATTAGGAATTTTTTGTTGTGGAATATCTCTGTACAATGCAGATCCCCTCTTCTCATTGGTGAATTCTTCCCGAGTCTCCATTTTGGAGACTGACCCAGAATGGTCATGCTTTCTTCATCCCCTGACTCTACACTCCCCCACTCTACCCATAGCTTTCTAGAATTTGCTACCATGATTAAGTTGCTTTGTCATTCTAGACTCTTAATTTTATCACTGAAGACTTCTTTCTGGAGGCCTCCATTTTGGGAATAAGAACCAAGCCATCTGTGCTTCATTCCTCTATCAAGTGTTCTTTTGACTTTCTACATTTCTCTTCCATGCTCCCCTGAGATGACCTTTCCCATCCCTCCCTCATTTTTTCATTGTCTTCTTCCACTAAATGTAAGCTCCAAAGGAAGAAACTTCCATTTATATCTAAAGCACTTGGGGGGGGGGGTGGAGCCAAGATGGCGGAGTGCAGACATGACTCTCTGTGAGCTCCTTTGATCTTCCCTCAGACCCAGAACAAATTAAGCCTCTAAACTAGTTCTGGAGTGAGGGCTCCATCAAACACTTGGAATATAACACCTTTCCATCAAAAATTATCTTGGAAGAACTCCGGAGCAGGTCTGTTTCAGATGGGCAGGGGATCGGGCCGCTTGCTGAGTACAGCGCGCAGCCGGGGCAGGAGACTGGGGCTGTGACTGAGCGCGGCAGATGCTAGGCACCCAGGAAGGCCCTGGGAGATGCTTGGCCACTTTTCTCTGCTTGCAGACAGGTGCTTTGGCAGATCTGCCTTTGGTAAAGGGTGGATTGAGAGCAACTGAGAGCACGGGCCTAGTCCAACCAGCCCTGCATTTAGGGTTAGAAGTCAACTACACAAACTGCCCCAGCACAAATTGAAACGGCTGTGGGTAAAGCTTTTATGGAGAGAAAGAAGGGCAGACCCCAGATCCGGAGGTTCCTAAAGGGAAAGCAACCCCAGAGGAAGCCACAAAGGTGGACATGAACTGGTCCCCATTTCACAAGGCTTTCCTGGAAGATTGCATAAAGAATCTCAAAAGAGAATTAGAAGAAAAATGGGGAAATGAATTGAGATCAGTGCAAGGATACAATGCCCTGCAAGAGAGATATGAAAAAGACACCAATTCACTGAAAAACAGAAATGGTGAAATGGAAAAAGTCACCAACTCACTGGAAAACAAAAATGGTGAACTGGAAAAAGACACCAACTCCCTGGAAAACAAAAATGGTGAAATGGAAAAAAATAACAATTCACTGGAAAAACAAAATTGGTGAATTGGAAAAAGATAACAGCTCACTGAAAAACAAAATTGGTAAAATGGAAAAAGATAATTCACTGAAAAACAAAATTGGTGAATTGGAAAAAGACAACAATTCACTGAAAAACAAAATTGGCAAAATGGAAAAAGAATGCAATGAACCAAAAAATTCAATTGGCCAGTTACAAACGGAGCTAAAAAAGATAATTGAAGGAAATAATACTTTAAAAATTAAAATTGAACAAATAGAAGTGAATGATTCAATAAGACTTTAAGAATCAGTCAAACAAAAACAAAAAAAATGAAAAACTAAAAGAAAATATGATGAAATATCTCCTAGGAAAAACAACTGACTTGGAAAACAGATCTAGGAGAGACAATCTAAGGATTATTGGACTCCCTGAAAGCCATGATGAAAAAAAGAACCTAGATGCTATCTTCCAGGAAATCATGAAAGAAAACTGCCCTGATGTTTTAGAATCCGAAGGTAAAATCGCCATCGAAAGAATTCACTGATCACCTCCTGAAAAAGACCCCAAAATTAAAACCCCAAGGAATATTGTGGCCAAATTTCAGGATTATTGCACCAAGGAAAGGATATTGCAAGCAGCTAGAAAGAAACAGTTCAAATACCGAGGAACTGTAATTAGAATCACACAAGATCTGTCAGCTTCCACATTAAAGGATCAAAGGGTCTGGAATCAGATATTCCGAAAGGCAAAGGAGCTTGGATTATAGCCAAGAATAAGTTATCCAGCTAGAATGAGCATTATCTTCCAGGGAAGAAGATGGTCATTCAATGATACAGGAAAATTTCACCTATTTCTAATGAGAAGACCAGATCTGAACAAAAAAATTGATCTCCAAACACAGAACTCAAGAGAAGCATAAAAAGGTAAAAAGGAAAGAACTCTTGAGAACTATATTTCTACTATGGTATACTTAAAGAAGGGGGGTATAATTTGATTTTACTTTGATAATAATGGAAAGGAAATTAGAGGTGGAAGGGCTATCATACTGGAAAAAGAGGGGAAAGGAGGTAAAATAAAGTAAAAAAAAAAGGAGGTAAAAATAAGGTAAAATCTCATGAAGAGGCATAGAAAATCTAATATAATTGAGGGAAAGAAGGGAGGGCAATGAGCATTGTGTGAATCTTACTCTCATCAGATTGGGCTCTAAAAGAGTATATCAGACGCATTTGGTTTCACAGAAAAACTTGTCCCTTCTTATAGGGAAGTAGGAAGGAAAGGAGGAAAAGAAAGGGATAGACTAATAGAAGGGAAAATAGAAAAATTAGGGGAAAGGTGTTAAAAAGAGGGAGGGTTCTAAAGTGGGGAGGATTGTTAAGGGGGAGGTGGTCATCAAAAACAAAATACTGGGGAGGCGGGAAAGGAAAAAGGGGAAAGGGAAGAGAAAAACATAACTTTGGCTAAATAAGATGGCAGGAAATACAGATTTAGTTACTTTAACTGCGAATGTGAATGGGATGAACTCTCCATAAAATGGAAGTGGTTAGCAGACTGGATTAAAAGCCAGAATCCTACGATATATTGTTTACAAGAAACACATCTAAAACATAGAGATACATACAGAGTGAAGGTAAAGGGCTGGAGCAGAATCTTTTATGCTTCAGGTGAACAAAAAAAAGCAGGGAAAGCAATCCTTATCTCAGATCAAGTAAAAGCAAAGATAGATCTAATTAAAAGAGATAAGGAAGGAAACTATATTTTAGTAAAGGGTACCATTGATAATGAAACAATTTCAATACTAAACATATATGCACCAAGTGGTATAGCATCCAAATTCCTAGAGGAGAAACTAACAGAGATGCAAGGAGAAATAGACAGCATAACTATACTAGTGGGGGATCTCAACCTTGCTCTCTCAGAATTAGATAAATCAAACCACAAAATAAATAAGAAAGAAGTTAGGGAGGTAAACAAAATGTTAAAATAATTAGGTATGATAGATCTTTGGAGGAAATTGAATGGTGATAGAAGGGAGTTTACTTTTTTCTCAGGGGTTCATGGAACTAATACAAAAATTGATCATGTGTTGGGGCATAAAAACCTCAAAATCAAATGCAGAAAAGCAGAAATAGTAAATGCATCCTTTTCAGATCATGATGCAATAAAACTCACATGTAATATAAGGCCAGGAGAAAATAGACCAAAAGTTAATTGGAAATTAAATAATCTAATCCTGAAGAATGAATGGGTGAAAGAGCAAATCATAGATACAATCAATAATTTCATCCAGGAGAATGACAATAATGAGACAACATACCAAAATTTGTGGGATACAGCCAAAGCTGTTCTAAGGGGTAATTTTATATCTCTAGATGCTTGCTTGCATAAAATAGAGAAAGATAAGATCAATGAATTGGGCTTACAATTTAAAAAGCTAGAAAAAGAGCAAATTAAAAACCCTCAATTAAATACCAAATTGGAAATTCTGAAAATAAAACGGGAGATTAATAAAATTGAAAATAAGGAAACTATTGAAATTAATAAATAAAACTAAGAGTTGGTTTTATGAAAAAACCAACAAAATAGATAAGCCTTTAGTTAATTTGATTAGAAAAAGTAAAGAGGAAAAACAAATTGTTAGTCTCAAAAATAAGGGAGAACTTTCCTCCAATGAAGAGGAAATTAGAGTAATAATTAGGAGTTACTTTGCCCAAGTTTATGCCAATAAATTTGATAATCTAAATGAAATGGAGGAACACCTACAAAAATAGCCAAAGGGCTAACAAACTGCATACCCTTTGATCCAGTAGTGTCACCTGGGCTTGTATCCCAAAGAGATCATAAGAACTCATAAAAAAGGGAAAAGGAACCACCTGTGCAAAAATATTTGTAGTAGCCCTTTTTGTAGGGGAAAGGAACTGGAAATTGAGTGGATGTCTATTGTTTGGGAAATGGCTGAATAAGTCGGTGATATATGAATGTAATAGAATGATTTTCTTAAGAAATGATGAACAGGCTGATTTCGGAGACATCTAGAAAGACTTACAGCAACTGGTGCTAAGTTCTTTAAAGTGGTGCTATTGGTAAACACTAACTAAAGCTACATTAATTCTTCCTGACTAATTGGAAGGCAATACATGACTACTAAACAACTCTTCTTTTCCATTTGCTACTTGATCTGATTTCTGGCTCAGGATGTTTCAAAAAAAAAATTTTTTTTAAAGTAACCAAAAAAGAAGGGTATCAGGTGCTCTTTAACACCTATAAAACAATGAATTAACTGCAAGTAGTTCCAGTAGTTTATCTGATAACATTGTTTGCTATCAATTGTCCATCTGCAAAAGTGGGCCTGCTCCCCTTTCCTATTCATAATCACATTTTTAGAATTTTTTTTTCACAGACCTGTGATAAGAGTAACATTATTTGCCATTTTATATGAAGAATTAGGAGTAAAATGATTTTACAGAGCTGTAGAAAATAGGATCCTGCTGTATTTGTTGTTTTTTTAAAAGCACATAAATATAACCTTTAAGAGGTCCTCCTCAAACTAAGTATCATTCATACTTACAGAAGATTTTGATGCAACCACAGAAATACACTGTATAATTTGTATAGTATGATATAGTCGAGCCAGAGATCAGGAAGACTTCAGTTTATGTCCTGACTCTCACAGACTATGACATGCAAATCACTTAACCTGTTAGGACTCTAGACAACTTAAAACTAGGACACCCAGAGAAGTGCTGTACTGCATCAACAGAGGGCACTTCCATAAGTCAACATAACAATTCTAGTTCCTATTCCTAATGATATAACTGTAAAAACCAAGGGAAGCAGAAACAGGAAAACACATAATGGACAAAAACCTCAGACAGATTAGTCTTTATTGGAAGTTTTTCAGATATTCCTGTCTGAGGATGACAACTATTTCAACAAAATTGATTTCCTCTATAATCCTATATATTTTATTTTATGCATTTATAAAAGTTCTTTTGAGAAGAGATTGTCAAAGGGACCAAAAAACCCTACAAAGGTTAAGAATGCCTGCTCTGGCGATCAGATGACCCTTCAACAAAACAAAGATGACAGTTTCTCTGTATTCTACCCTTTTTGCAATATGCATAATGATAGCTAGAATACTTTGATAGCTATCATTTTGAAAAAAATGGATTTCTTAAACCAGTCTACTGAACTGGGTCAGTTTCTTAAAGGAATAAATTAGAAGTGGAATAATGTTTAAGAGATACTGCAACTCAAAGCTATTTCAAGTTTGAAATGGAAAATATTTATTAATTAGTTACAATGGAATTAATTCCTTTACTTCTATCACCCCCCCAATACAAGTTGTATAAAAATTTGAGAACTTAATAAAAAAAAATCAAATAACAACAACAACGAAAAATCAGAAAATGAGACCTTTATCATATATATATTGCTAAGACCCAAGTTCTGTAATAGGAAAAAAGGCTACTTGTTTCATGAAACTTAATTTCACCTCTCTCAGAGATGATTCTCCGCAATCACATTTTTAAAATTAACAATCTGCTAATAAACTTATAGTACATAATTAAAATGTACATGAACACTTTAAATCTTGCAACCTTCTGGACCTTGCAAAACTTTTGTTAACTACTGTATGAATATATTTGGGAGGAAAAGTTCGTTTACAATTGTAAACATTAAATAATAAAATAGAAGTCTATGCTTTATAAGTCAGTATCAAATTTCTCATAGAGAAACCAAAAAACAAACAATATTGGCCATCAAGGATAGATGTAAAGTCTTTAACAAGTCTTCTCTTTCAAACTGATTTTTCATCCAGAAAATTAAATTAAGTATGTGCTGCATTTATAAATGATGTCCGGCTTTTAGACATTCTTCGAACCAGAGCTTCTTGTCTTTTTCTCTTAATTTCTTCTGGGGAATACTTTCTATTTTTTTCTTCTTCCTCTGCAAATGAAAAAGACTGATTTTAAGTTTTTAAAATGAATTAGGAAAGTGTCCTTTCAAATATTATCATTCTGTACTCAGACCTACCATACTAGCTTACCTAACAGAGGTAAATACAGTTTGAGTGGTATAGGAAAAAAGAAACCCAATGAATAAATAGCCTTTGTATTGCTATGGGAGTCATCTACTATGTGAATATTCACTAAATTCAAAAAACATTTAATTACCCACCAAATGTGGTCAATTATATCTAATTTCTAGTACTACAATATAAAACCATCTACACTGGTACTACAAAAGGTGAAAATTTAGCTATAACATTAGGCACTTACATTGTACAACAAAACACTATACTAGGTACTGAGATTAAAAAAAAAAAAGGGTCAAAGAATTTACAAAAGTCCTGTTATTCTCATGTTGGGTGATACTACTTTTACCACTTTTTTCTTCAACAGACTTTCAAATTTAAGCGTTCATTTGCTGCTCAGGAAAGTACTGTTTAGAGTGTTTTTTAAAATTAGTTAACTTGAAAACTAATAAACAAAGTTTTTATACTTTTGACTACTTGTTGCTCACTCAGGGTCAAAGTAATGGGTAAAATTTATAGCATTTTTTTTTTCCTATTTTTAAATTTTATTTTTTTTTAATTAGTTTTTTGGTGCCTTTCATTTTTACACCACATCTTTGTATCACTGTACAAGTATATACAACTTTACATCACTATGTCTTTTCATCATTTTTGGAGAGAGACAACCCTTGTCTTAAAAGTATTTAAAGGCCATAACGGACACAATAGCATTTTAAAATTAATGCTAGAAAGTATAAGAAGAAAATCTAAAGCTCTTAAAGCAGAATTTGAAATAATATTTTTAGTCATATTAAAGTATGAATGTATTCATATATAACACGCTATACTTAAACTATATCACTTCAGATAGCCATGTCTTCAAATAAAGCATATAAGATAGAAAACAAACAAAAACTCCCATTTATTAACATTCAGGCTTTGTAAGGAGTCAAAAGACCTTGATGCCAAATATTTAATTCTGGAAGTTTACCACAATAACATAAAAGTACTGTATTTTATTTTGAGTTAGATCCTGGACAGCTTAGAATAATGGATCAATATAAGCTGGCAAAAATTTGTGTTTTCTCTAGAACCAAAATATTTAAATTAGTAAAAATATTT
Source organism: Myrmecobius fasciatus (assembly GCA_023553655.1). Classification (NCBI taxonomy): domain Eukaryota; kingdom Metazoa; phylum Chordata; class Mammalia; order Dasyuromorphia; family Myrmecobiidae; genus Myrmecobius; species Myrmecobius fasciatus. The sequence goes on along the minus strand of JAJPUD010000743.1, from coordinate 142,275 downwards.
CTGGTTTAAATATTCCTTTTTGATGAAAGACAATCATCCCCAATATATTCTGTGAACATGCACAACGTTGTAACTACTGAATAAAGCCATCTACTTCACACATCTTAGCTTTACGAAGCAGTAAGCAAAAATCCCAAAAATTATCAGCAAGAAAATTTAATTTATACTAACATCTGAGTAATGACATCAGAATTCAATACAAATTGGACCAGTCTTTGGTAGGTAAATATTCTTGACAACCAGGACTAGAGGCAATACCTATTATATCTATATCCTTTATTGTTAAATTCCGCCCCCTTAAAAGATTAGCATGATCATCTTAATTAGAATGACTCAATGCCAATTAACAATCACAAAAAGAAATTTTAAGAGAAACAGAATTTAAAAAATAAAAAATTATAGTTAACTTCAATCATTCACATTTGTAGTATTAACAGGGGTGGATGGTTAATCCAAAATGGCAAACAACTTCACAAACTATTAACATTTGATTTTGGAACTAGTTTCCAACAAAAGTTCAACACAAATATTTTTTAGTATTTCCATGCCATCCTATCTTAGCCGGTACTTTTAAGTTCCTATAATATATTATCAGGAAAGTGCATCATCTCAAAGTTTACTGCAAAACACTATAGAAACACCTTCAACCTCTAATAATGCAAGAGCAATTTCAAATCAGCAGTTATTTTTGAGAAGTGTATCAAGAGGAAATTGAGGCTCGGGAGAATGTTCTAGGACAACATAAGTAATAAATGGTAGATCTAAGACTAAAATGCAGGCTCTCTAACTTCAATTCTAGTTTTTTTCCCCCTGGTACCATGTCCTAAGTAGGTAAATTGTGTGAAGCACAAAGAGGTTAACTGACTTCCCTAAGGTCACATAACTAGTGGTGGGAATCTGAATCAAAGTCTTTTAAAGGAGAAAATTTCCTGATACAATTTGTCTTTGTAGAAAACATACTATTTTCTCTCTGCTACATAGAATTAATTACAGCTGAAAGATTGAATTATAGCTAAAAAATCTTTCATGCCCTCACCTCTATCCCCAGCAAAAGTGTGACAATCTAAGACAAAGTTAATTTTTCTGTACATACCTTTTGTAGGTAGTTCACGGGATTCAGAAAACTGTCTCTTCAAAAGCTGCTGTGGCATTGTCTCCCCAAGTAAAGAATTGACAAACTGAGTTTTGCTTTTCTCTGAATGCTGTAAAATTTTGGTGTCAGATATGTTTCTTGATGGTATATTACTGTGACTAAGATGAGGAAGAATCTGAGGATTTTTAATCTTTGTGAAAGAGTAATCAGAGGATGTTGGAATTGATGTTTTGTTAACATGATGAGTCTCAGTTGTCACTATGCTATGAGAAAGATTCTGATTGTGCAATTTTGAAGCAGGATCTGTACATTTATGCCCTGAACTAATTCCCAAACTTAAATTTCCTGTAAGAATTGAGGACTTGTTCATCCTTGCTGGAACATTATAATTATTCCAAGAAACATGTTGATTACTGTTCTGATAATTTGGGTACTTGTAGTCTTTACCGAAATTTTTAGTATCTGTAGAATTAGCAGAACTTCCATAATTTTTACCTTCTTTACATGTTAACTTGCCTGTTTGTGCAACTTCTCTCACTGATGTTACATGTGCAGAAAAATTACCTGTATTCAAATGTTTAGATTGCAGTGAGTGGTATCCTTTTTCAGATGTAACTGTATTATTAGTTTCCATCCCCAAATAGGAATTATAATTGACCTTTTGCTGATCTTCAGATCCTTGGTTGTCTTTTTTCAAGTCTTGTTGCTGGGTCAGCTTTTCTACATGGTCACATGCTTGGTAAAGCAAATCATCATCATCATCATCATCTGCATCCCAAGACTTCTCTAATTCATGACATGCTTCAATAACTTCATTAGCAACTTTAGGATCATTCCAGTCATCAAATAAAGAACATGGCTTTGAAGAGTCTTTCTTATTTAAGTTAGAAAAATTGGTTTCATTAGATATTCTTATAGAATTATTAGGATTTGTTTTAGTAGGTACATTAAATGACTGATAACAGTTAAGTGGATTTTCACTATCTCCCCTGGTTTGTGAGTGAAAACTGGTATGCCTTCTGATCAAAGTAGACTCCTTTGCAGAAACTTGCTTATTTGATCCAAATTTAGGGTAAATAACCTCCTTTGTCTTTTGAATATTAGATGCAACTGAAAGCTCAGGATAACTAGGAATTTTGGTGGGAAAACTTGTTTTACTGAAATTTTTTTCATATTTCACTTCATTCTCAGTAGTTACCAATTGCATAGGCTCATAATTTGGTTTCAAAGGAAACAGAGCTTTTGTAGGATCAAGAAAAGTTTTGTTGTTCATCTCTGAAGGAAGAGCTTGTAAATTTTTTGAAAGACTTTTACCAATAGTCAAATCTCCATTTATTCCTACCTTAGGTTCATCATTTTTACTGGCAGTAAGCATACAAATATCTTTCTGAACAGTTGGCTGAGAAGTATCAGTAATTAAAAGTTCAGGAGCTTGAGAAATTTGCATAACAAAAGAGTCATCAGTTAGCATGTGTTCCCAGTCATCATCATCATCAAAATCCATGCCAGCATCTATCTCCCCAGGCATAGTAAGAATCTCTGACTTTGCAACAGAGGAAGTTACACTTGACTTTGCCATCACAAGTGAGTCTGATGCAGAAGTAACTGCCACTAGGGTCAGATTTTGTTGGCATGAAATTTTACTCCCCTGTTTCTCAGTAACCACAGTCTCAGTAGAATTGTCTATCTCTTCTTTCAAAGTTTTATCCTTGCTATAGATATTATGACTAGTAGTAAAAGAAGCATTTGACAGACCTTGGCTTAACTGACCACTACATTTCTGAGTCGAACCATCAAAAAGAGCAGTAAGAGCTGCTTCAGCACTTGGGTCAAAATTAGTCAGACTATTATTTTTATAATGTTCTTCCTTAGACATACTGGAGTTCCCTTTTACTGTCACAGCTATATTTACTTCAGGAACTTCATCAGAGACTGATTGAAGAGTGTGTATTTGTGCTTCATTTTTATAATTATTTAAAGTCTCTGCTTCTGAAACTGTCTGGACAAAATCATAAGTCTCACTGTCTTGTTCTTGCCTTACATCTAGTTCCACCATGTTTTTATCAAATTGTTTAGCCAATTTTATAAGTTCTTCTTCACTACTTTGTGCTTTAAACCTGCAAGATAACCATAAAGAAAAATTCAGATACTTAAAAGAATTTACACTTAGTCTAAATATAGTTACTTAAAATTACTCTGAAGTTAAATATTTTAGTACAGCTGAAACACCACAATATCTTAAAACTAAATTTAAGCTTGATAATATATTAATACCTAAGATACTTTTACATTATTGACTATTTTTATGATCACTTTCTTTTTACTTCTCAATAGTATTTTATTTTTCAAATACATGTAAAGATGGTTTTCAACATTCAATTTTTAAAAAGATCTTGTGTTCAAATTTTTTTTCTCTGTTCCTCAACACCCCCCTTGCCAAGATACAGCAAGCAATCTAATATATAATCTATACACATGCTATTCTTTTTAAGCATGTTTCCATTATGTCATGTTATGCAAGAAAAATCAGACTAAGGAAAAAAACCATAAGAAAGATGTAGATGGCATTTTCCATCCCAAATCTATAAATTATCTTGAATCACTGTACTGCTGAGAAATTTACCATAGCTGATCACCACATAATCTTGGGTTACTGTGTACAATGTTCTCCTGATTCTGCTTGCTTTACTCAGTTATGTCATAGAAGTAGGCTTTTCTGAAATCACCTTTTTTTATCATTTCTTATAGAACAATAATATTCGATTACATTCATATACCATAATTTATCCATCCATTTCTCAACTGATTGGCTGGATTCCACTCAATTTCCAATCCCTTGCCACTACACATTTTTGCACATATGGGTCCTTTCCTCTCCTTTATGTGAAAAACATATTTTCAACAATTATCCAGTTCCTAACAGCTTAGAAAAACAAAACAAAGAACTTACTTTATATAGTTAGTTCTCGTCCTAGATTTTATTTTTGTTATACCAGGAGTACATGGAATTGCACCTTCACCAATCCACATGTCTAGAAGGGAGTCTGTTGTTGGTTTTTCACCCTTGAAAATTAGATTCACAAATGCTTACAATGACTGTATTTAATATCCCAACAGTATTTGAATTATAAATATTTGAAATTTTACATATTGAGATGACAATGAATTCCCTAGATATATGAAACAATGGTGATATTAGTAATGTTCAAAAGGAAAGGTGAAAAATGATGTTTTATAAAATCAATCTCAAACATAATATGTAACTTAAAAAGTTTCTCTATTTCTAACAAGCAGGCACTGTAATGACTACTGAAGAGAATAACCCCATGCTCAGAGCTCTAACCTGCTTTGTTTTCCAACCTGTACCAACTAATTATTCTTTAGGAAGTCTGGAAGCATCATTCATGGGGAGCTAACCATAATGGTGTCAAACTTACTGACAATGTTTTGCCATATTCTAGTTTAGAACTCCCAAACTCAAGTGATTCCTAAGTTCTGTTTTCCCTATTAAAAGGAATTATATTATCTAACACAATAATCAGCTGAAATTATTTCATTATGGGTTTTTCTACTTTGGATGAAAAAAGTAGACAAGGTAGTAAAATGTATGAAGGGTACTGAATTAGAAGTTAGGAATTGTGTTCTAGTCTCAGCTTTGCCAACAAATTGTCATGTGTTTTTAAAACAATTGGTTTCATTTAATTATTTTATAACCTCTAAAATAAAAACTGTGCCTAAATAGGAATTACAAATATAAAATATGACTATTTTGTATCAACTGATGATACAAAATTTATGATAAACAAAGGAATTAGAAAATCATATAATATCTAGTATTTCAATAATATTTTGAGGTTTATAAAGAACTGTATATGACTTCTTGATCTTCAAAACAACTTTGAAGGTTAAATGACATCTTCATTTTGTAGTTGAGAAAATTGAAACTGGAAAAATGAAATGATTTGCTCAAGGTCACACTTCTAGTTATCTAAGGTGGGATTTGATTTCAGGTCTTCCTTTCTCCAAGTACAATACTCTAGCAATCTAGCTGCCTAGAACTGGAGTATTTCCTGCTATAATTTTTGCCTGATGAAATAGTAGGTTACGGGGCAGCTAGGTGGCACAGTGGATAGAGCACCAGCCCTGAAGTCAGAAGGACCTGAGTTCAAATTTGGACTCAAGACACTTAACATTTCCTAGCTGTGTGACCCTGGGCAAGTCTCTTAACCCCAACTGCCTCAGGGAAAAAAAAAAAGAAAGAAATAGTAGGTTTCTACTCTAAATAGTACAAAGAGTAATCCAGGTTATTAAAAGCAAAAAGCAACACTTTGAAAAATTATTTATCAGAAGTCATCAAATATCGAAGTTATAGGGCTTTTTATATGAAGAGGGGGGTACATGTTAATTATTTGTCTTCATTCATTTAATTTAGAGGTACCAATTGGGGAGAGGGAAGAGGTGGGACAAATTAAGTATTTAACTTACAAATATATTGTTTTTTCTAAAAATGCTTCCTGAACACTGACTGATATTCTGTCAACAATTTTGGATGAGTTAACTGGTAAAGTTCTTTTTAAAAACAAGAATTATTATCAAGGGGATATTAGGAGAGGTTCAAGTAGAATGGATGGAAGGGTAGCAAATGTCATTTTGAATTAACTTCAAAATTGGCCTACAGTTAGCCATGGAATCTTCTAGCATGTTTCTTAGAGGGCAGTATTACCATATCAATTTTGAAAAGAGCCAGGAAGTTAGTCTTGGGCAATAACTAGCTACTGGAAATGGAGCAATATTGTGTAGACTGTCAATTCTGAAATTATAATCATAGAAGGAGAACAATAAAGTAAAACAGCTTTAAAAGACTTAAGAACTTAAACAAGGTCATGACTAACTATATCACCAGAGGAAGCACAATGCCTAATTCCTGACAGAAAGGTGATAACATATTGTGAAGAGACATGACCAATGTATATATATAGTTTTGTTTGACAATGGTTATTTGTTACCAACTTGGTTTCTTTCTTTTTTGAGAGGAAGAGAGGGATAAGGGGAGCTTTTTCTGAGTTTTTAATAGGAGAAAAGGATCCATCCAATAGTGGACATAAAAGGTCACAAACTTTCTAAAAAAAATGCACAGAAGAGACCAAAAAGAATTCCAGAAGCACAAATAGCTTTGAAAGTAATGTATGGAATTTATTATACATTTTTCAATAGTGGAACAAACTTCTTTTCTTTTTCTTTTTTTACTGAGGCAACTGGGGTTAAGTGACTTGCCCAGAGTCCCACAGCTAGAAAATGTTAAGTGTCTGATGCCAGATTTGAGGAACTGAAACTTTAATAGACAATCAACTTTTTATGTTTTGCTAAATATAAGAAAATGCTCTTTTTTGGTATTTAAGTTCATAAATTTAAAAATCATTAAAAAAATTAAAATTTAAAAGAGAAAAATCCCTACTACTGCCACTTCTTTATACAATTTCAGATCTATTTAGGTAAGGTGACCAATACTTTACTTGGGTATCTAACAATGTTTAGGCTGTACAGTCCAAAAAACATTTTACTGCACTTTTGTTTTGGGTAAAAAAACCACACATTTAATGAAGATTTTTTTTGTTGACTTATAGAAAAAAGTGACAATATAGCAAAATGCTACTTACTTAAACTATTTGTAAAATGAATTTCTAAGACATAAAGGATGCAGATCTAGCGTAAGTATCATTGTGCTGTTATTTATAATTTCAGATATTTTTTAGGATATAGGAAAATACCTTCTCTCTCCTGTCTCCATTAAATTGCCCATAATCTCTTATAATCATGTATTGAGGATGCTAGCTATGATATATGGACAAAATACAATAACCTATTACAAGAGGTCCATAACTTACCTCCTAGTATGGACACCCTATGCCAAAAGCAGACACAAATGCTTAATTGTAAGACAAAAAAAAAATCTTCCACCAATTTGTTACTTTCTTGATAATCTTAATAGAATGTAAATGATGTGATTTAATTGATTCTTGACATCACAGATATTTGGTGTTTAATTTTAACTTCACTTACAATGGTAACAGAACCACGGGGAGAAAAGAGAAATACAATATTTGTAAAAATTGTTTGATTCAGTTCAGTATGGATTTGGTGTAGGCAAAGACTTCCAGACTTTTAGATGAAATTTTTTCCTATTTTATCAATAACTTAAAAAACATGGCAATCAATTAAAAAAAATCAGAGGGATTTTGACAATGTTTATACTAACATATGCCAATCACAGAATTTCAGAGTTGGGACCACAAAGGTCATTAGTTCAACTGGCAGCTAAGTAAGAATCCTAAAACATTTCTTACAAGTCGAGCAAAGAATACAGACCTGCCCACGTATCAGTCTTTTCTGACATTATTTTAATGTGAAGAAAGGTACACAGGTGAGAAAATGATTTGTATGAAGGGCAACATAATCTTGGGCAACCTTTTCCTACTTTTTTAATAGTGCAAGAATGATACCCATTTTACAAATGAGGGAATGAGGCTTCCAGAAGTTAGTGACTTGACTAGGGATACTGAGTTATTAAGTGCTTTATTAATAAACTCTAAACTATTAAATTTTATTTACCTGAGGAGCAATGCGGTTAACAATATCTGAAATTGCAACACTACATCTCCTGTCATGCTGCTTATTTCTTCTTTCATCTAAAAATTAAAAAAAAAAAAAGCATTTCTTTAAGTTACAAAAAAAAGGTTTAAGTTGTTAATACTAAGACCCCTTGAAAAGGAATTTAAATAGAATACATAATTACTTCATACTATAGTAGCATGACTCGGATGAAAAGGATCAATATTGTCATAAAACCATTTTGCTCTGTACAAGTTTCTAACATTATCAAATAATTATCAGTCAAGCTCAATTATCAAATGTAATCAAAAATCAGTTCCATAGAAAAGATTTCCATTTCCAAGTTACCTAATTGACAGGTTGTTGGAGAATTTGGATCCCAAAATATTTCTTGTGGTCCATCAGTATCATTACAAGGGGAACTGAAGACAGGTGATCGAAAACTGGATTGCAACAATCTCTTTGGAGTTTTATACAAACACATTTCTGTATAAATATAAAATATAATTAAATCAAACATTATTGCATTTAATGGGTTACTTTGCATAAGATCGATACAGTAACTAGTTTTTAGTTACTTTGTATACATAATTTCCTTATAAAATAGGATCATAATGATGAAGGGTGTGATGTTTACTTATACACGAGAATATAGACCCAGCAAATATAAATATTTGTGCACCTCTGGCCAGATACATATTTGAGTTAATCACTTAATTAAATACATGTCTATTTAAGTGTAAAACTCAGTAATTTCTTATTATCAATGGGATGTTCAGACACTGGGGTAAATTTAGAGGATTTGTTTTAAAAAATTTTGAAAAAATCATTTCAATAATCAAAAAGGTACCTCACCCAATTTGAGAATGAAGACATTCTATCAAGGGCTGTATACAAATTAAATAGATTTTATTTTTTGCTCTGCCTTTGAATTTATGACCTAATTAATGTCTCACTTGGGGGGGGAAGGGGTGAGGAGGAATCTGAACCACTAAATCTGTAAGACAAAAACCTTCTTGCTACTATTCATTCCACCTTGAAAAAAGAATGGGGATCCCGGACTTATAGAATTAAAAAAGCATTCATAAATGCTCCCATCAAAGTTTATTGGTGGAAAATATTTAATTGGAATATTGGTCGAAAGCTCTAATGCAAATTTAAAATAATGAACACTTTCAAATTGTAGTGATGATCATCAGCCTGTGGTTAGCCCCCAAGTGGGGCAAAAGGCGGCGAGCTCTCTATTTGCACTCAGGGCCTCTGGGCGCCGGTGGGGAGGGGTGGCTGGGGCGGGCACGGGGCCCTCCCTAAGACCCACCCATCCCAAAGTGGATCAGATCAAACTAGGGTAAGCAGGTTGGGGCACCCGGCTCGCTAAGGAGGTTTCCTTCCCTCCCCCAGCAAATCGACCGGAAGCGGCGGGGCCCCAGGCTAGGCCTCCACTAGAAGAACTGGTTCAACAGCATGGGGGAAAAGGCTGGAGCGGCGCGGGGTTGGGGGATGTTTCCTGAATGACAGAACGAGGCGTCCCCCCCTCCCTGCACCCCGGGGCGCGCGTGCGGCCTGCCTCTCCACAGCAGCGGCGGCCCCATGGCGACTGGGCCGCCCAAGGCCTCACCCTCGGCACTTTTACTGACAGGAGCGCAGCTCTCCGAAGCCTGGGCCACTTCTCTCAGCGCCCGCCGCCGGCCCCGCAGCCGCCGCCCGGGGCCACCGAGGAGCCTCTCTTCGTCCCCGGCCAAGGGGGTCGGCGGCGTCGGCGGAGGCGGCGGGGCCGGCGACCCTTTGGGTCCGGGAGATTCCCCAAGCTTCCTCCGCCGACTCTGCATCGTCCCTCGGCCGGGGCCTCCCCTCCCGCCACACGTTCTTTTTCTTTCTTTTCCCTTCACATCTTTCCCGGGAGGTGGGGGCGGGGGAAGAACACCGGCACTATCACCAAGCGAGAACCTTCTTCAGCACCTTCGCCATCTTGACCGGACCGGCGGCTTAAAGGGAAACTGACGATTGGCTGTTGCTCCCAGAAGGGTGGGACTAGTGCGTACGTCAGAGGTGTGCTGGCCCACGCACGCAGCCCCGGGAGCTGTTGGGGGAGGGGGAGAGCTCTCTTTGGAGAAGGAGCTTCACCCCTCCCCCTCTCCCTCTCTGTCGCCTGCCCCATCCTCGTCTGCTGGTCCCTAGTGGGGCGTGGGATGTTCTCCCTTAATCCCAAGGGCCTCAAGTGTCTTAACTATTCAGTCCAATACAACAACAATAATGACTGACATTTTTAAAGAGCTTTAAAGTTTGCAAAGCATATATTCACATGTGCATCCCTTTTCCCCTCCAGAAGCACACATTTAATACTCTGATATCCTTATTTTTATAAAATGAACACTTGATTAGGACTGCACAGCTAGAAATTGAAATGAGTCTTTTTGAGTCCAGCATCACCTGCTATTCCACACAGGCTCAGCAACAAATGGGCGTACAAAAACAAACCATAGTCTCAGGCCTCACAGAATTTATATGTTGTTAGGAAAAGTATATAGTTTAAGAAATTGTGTATCTGGTATTTATTCATACTATGTATATGTCTTTATGTGTGCACACATATACGGTGTATACAAGTTATCTATGTATATACATCTAGGCAAATATATGTGTATTTTATACATATATGCACATATATACTTGTAAGTTATGTATATACACATATATTTACACAATTGTTTGTCCTTTTCAATTAAGAAGAGCAATGATATCTAGGGGTGATGTCTTGACTCCTGTGAATTGGATTTAAGTGAGGAAGAGTTCAGCCAAATCTAGTGGCAAGACAAAGTTGATGTCTTCAAGAAGAGCTCCAGACTCTTCCTCATGCAAATTATTCTCATCCACCTATTCCATAGGGGAAGTCTTCACATGCTTGGGTTAGACACTCTCCTAACTCACTTTCTGGTTTGAAGACCACTGGTTACCATCAATGTAGGTCAGCCTGTCTGCCAAGATGAATTTACCTGACTGTGGCTGCATAGTTTCTTGGAGCCATAAGTAAGAGTTGGGTGGCAAAGTGGTCACCAAAGATAGATGAGCAACCCAGAAAAGAATTTGTTAAGTCCTCACACTTATTAGAGATCCTGGTCCTCCTTTAATACTATTTATCTCCCTCCCTCCTTCCCTCTCTTCCTCTTTACTTACCTACCTACCTACCTACCTATACACACACATACACACACCTGCTTATAGAAAGACATACACAAGAGTTTACTTTTCTTTTTTTCCTAAATGCTTTATCACTCTTTTGTTTCCTACATATTAGCCAAATGAGTGATGTTGGGAAAATCACTTACTAGCTACCATTTATATCACACTTTAGGGTTCATAAAGTATATCTTTAGAAGTATTATTCTTAGAAGTATTTATAGGTGTTATTTTTATGCTCATTTTACAGATAATGAATTGTAGCTGATAAAGGTCAAGTGACTTGCCTGGGGTCAACATAATTTGTATCTGAGACAAGATTTGAATCTTCCTGCCTCCAGGTCCACTGAGCCACCCAGTCCTAAGAGCCTCCAGGCAACTCAAGTAAGAGTATTAATTCTGGGGAAATTGAAAATCTGCATTGATAAAGGAAGTTTCTTTCTCCGGAGCTACATTAATGAAATTACAGCTTTGGTGATTTCATATAGACACACAAATATCCCCCACCCCCACCCCCCAAACTTTGGATAAAACTCCCTTTGGCAAATTTTCAATGATTTCAGATTTTTCTGAATGATTATCATTTTCATTTTGAAAAGAGTGATTTTCTGACTTCTGATTATCCCAGAGATTGTCAGAATGAATTCATCCTTGGAAATAACTTCCACAGATCACATACATTTATGAACAGGTATAGACATCTATCTAGCTGTCAAATGGATAGAGAGAGCACTGGGCCTAAAGTTGGGAAGATCTGAATTCAAATCTGGTCAAAGCTGGGTGACCTGTGGCAATTTACATAAGCCTACTTTCTCAGTTTCCTCATCTGTAAAATGGATTAGAGAAGGAATTGACAAACCACTCCAGCACTTTTGTCAAGAAAACCCTAAATGGGGTCACACAAAGAGTTGGACAGAAATGAATGAATACAGTAGTCTAGGAGACAATAGGTAATAAGATCATTACCTATGCTGATGGCTATGTGAGTAAAGAGATGTATAGAAGGGATAATGTTTAAGTAGAATTTATAAGACTTACCAAGGGATTGAATATGGAGGTTGGGGATCAGGGTGGATGATGTCATCTTAGGAAAGAAAGTTATGAGAGGATTGGATTCATGGAGAAGGATTTATTAAAGATTTCTTTAATGTTAACTGGATATTGAAGGAGGGAAAGGAGCATGATAAATGTCAGAATCTTAGAATTTTAGACCTTCCATAACACCATAATGAATAATAAATTAATGAAAAAATGCTACAAAAGAGAAACTGTGCTTCCCTTTAAGGAGCTTCCTTTCTAATGGGAGGTGAGGGATGAAGAGAACATTACAGTTAGAGGAATGGCAACCAGAGAAGTGTACAAGGGTACACAGTCACTTGTTTGGTGCATACCCCCTCTTGGAATGATGATGGCTTTGTTTTGATTGAAAAGAAATAACTTTTGGAGGGGAAGGAGTCAGAAGGATGTAGGGGCTTACCAGGAAGATATTCAGATCAAACTGACTAAGGATGTCATGATAGAAGTAGTGATACAGTGTAGTAAGCTCCTTGAGTATTGGACTGTTTTATATTTGTTTCTTTGCATATACCTAGTCTCTAGCAAGTTGCCTTGATCTACATAGAAGCTGCATGAAGAATGCTGGATGAATGTGGATCTTAAGCCACACCCTTTATCTGAAGGAAAGTTAGGTTTACCCTAAATTAGGTACTTTTAAAATGTCTGGTGTGGTACATCTAGGATTTATACCCAACAACCCCTGGAGGTGGGCTGGGCAGGCATTCTCAAAGCCATTTTATAGATAAGAAACTAGATTAGGAATCCCTAACTGACTTGCTTAAGGACATGCAACTAGTTAAAAGTTGGAGCTGTGTTTCAGATAGAGGTCTCTTCCTACAGGATTCAGCAGTCTTTCCATTATACCACTTTGCATTAACAAAAAAAAAAAAAAAAAATCTAACTTCCAGGGAAAGAGTATTAGGTAATAGAAAGAACACAGAAGTTGGAATGAAAGAATCTAAATTCAAATTTTATAATATCTGAGGAGAGGAAGTGTTTGTATTTGTAATTATATCTTCTGAAGTGAATATTTTTGTGTCAAATTTAATGTGTTAATAACTAATGCAATTGAAGTGTAGGTGGCTTCTTTCTACAACTGAGGGAACACATAAGGGAGTCATTTGCAGAGAACCTAGATACTGCAACTTCCCATTCTCCTTGAGGGTATTGGAGATCCTAGGGGGAGAAGTGGAATGTAACCTACTTGGTCTTCTCATTCAGGGCCATCTCTAGTTATTCTGATCTATATCTTACCACTGGACTCAAAATACTCTGGAGGAGAGAGTGAAACTGTTGACTTTGCACCTCACTGAAATCCAACCTAGTTGTATATCAATCATGGCTTCTCCTTCCTGATATCATGGTTCTCTGAGAAGGAAGAATAAACAATAATTTGACCTTCCAAGTAAGTGAAGGTCATGATAGTCTGTTACATATATGCACATATACATTCTGCCTCTGAAATGGATCCATGTTTCATTATGGTCTTCTGAAATCATGAATGATCCTTAAATTGATCATAGTTGTTACTGCTTTCAAAATTGTTTTTACAGTGTTGTTATTTCATTTCCTTTCTAGACTATTGCAATAGTCTCATAATTGATCTTCCTTGCCTCCAGGAACCTCCCTATCCACACAGCTGTTGCATTAGTAGTTCCCTACTGTTTCTAGGATAAAAAAGAAAACTCCTCTGTTTGGCATTTAAAGTACTTTATAATGGGACTTCCATTTTAAAGATTTATTGTATATTAATCACCCTTGTGCACTCTATATTACAGCCAAACTAGCACATGTATTATCTCTCTATATATACACTTTTTCATCCCATACTTGTGTGCCATTGCATATATTATCCTCCCATGCCTGGAATGCTCTCCCCATTTTGACTCTTGGAATTGCTGGTTCTCTTTCAAGGTTCAGTTCAACTGTCACCTTCTACAAGGGATCTTTCCTGAGACTTTCTCCCTTTTACTAGTTCTTCCACCCAAATTATTTTGCATTTATTTTGAGTATTTTTTTTGTTTACTTATTCTGTTAAATGTTTTCTCCTACAGGAATAAATATTCCCTGGAGGCAAAGATTTCCTTTCATTTTTGACTTCATATCTATCCATGACATTTAACACAATTCCTAGGACATAGTAGACATTAGAAGATGCTTGATGAGTCAACTCTAATCAGACTTATTTCTGCTTAAAGAAATACCTTATGGGTCTATCATTTAACCAGATAAACATTTTACCCAACAACCTATCATTCTATCTTTAATTTTCCATTTTGCCCCCCCCCCCAAATAGAAGAGACTTTGTCAGAGGACCTAGGTTCAAATTTGACCTTTGCCTTTTAATTACCAACTTGATCTTAGCAGACCCATGTAACTTGTCTGGTTTTTGGAATGATGAGCTTGCATTAGATTACTCCAAGGTGCCTTTCAGCTCTAAATCTATTATCCATTCCTGTGATTTGCAGTGTATTTGTGAAATCTACATTATTTTCACCTCATATGCCCAATCTCTTAGTTTAGTCATCCTATTAAGAAAGTTTATTTTGCTATAATTTGTTCTAAATTTAGAGATCACTATTTCCCTTTCTAAATGCTTATCCATCCATTTAAAATTAATTATGGGATGTTGCCAGGGAAGGTTATCAAAACTCACCAGTTTGTAGAATCCAGCCTGTTTCCTCCTTTTGAAAATCATCTACAGGCTTTGGGTATTTCTCCTGTGCTCCAAAGTTTCTTAATGGTTTCATACAGTAGTTTAGTGATTGTAATTACAAATTCTTTCATAACCCTTGGATGGAATCTGTAGTTGGGTGCAGAGTAATTCAAAGAAAGTAGGTGCTTTCTTATTGTTTCCTTACTTATTTGTTTCTTCTACTTCATTTTCCAGTGTGAGGATATTTCTTTAACAAGAGATGAGAGTAATCAATCAGATAATGAATGAATGAATTGAATTCAATAATTTAGCTTTTTGCCAAATATTAATATTACAATATCTTTCTCCAAAGAAAAGTCATATTTTCTTCAGATCATACATTAAATAAGAGAATGATGAATGATGGGATTCTGGATTGGACAATATCCCATGGAGAGAGAAAATTAAGTGAAGTTTTGCTCTTTTTACCTTTCCTTTCTTTCTTCTCTGTCTATCCAGACCAATGAATTTTTCTTTGTGCAAATCAAAACAGTTAAAAACAGTTAAGCAAAACCAACTGATTCAATAACTACCTCTGGCAGCCTATGGGGCATTCCGAACTCTTTTTCCTACCTAGCCAGTCTAAAAGCACAGACTCTGTGAAGAATTTACTTTCACATAAACGGGCTTGATGGGATGTTATCTTAATATTTCTAACATGTGACTGATGTTACACATATGATTTATGCTAATTTGACATTGTGATATAAGACTAAATTCAGTTGTTTACAAAAAACCTCTAAGAATTTCAACCCTAATAATTTTCTCAAGTAGCATGCATTTTTTTTAACTTTTCATACTTATTTAGTCCTCTGTTTAGTATCTCCTATCAAATTTTTATCACTTTTATCTTTTAAATGTCCCAGTAGCACCCTCCCCACATTCAAAGACCCTGAGTCCACACATAGCTGTTTCCAAGAGGGTCAAATTTAAAATTTGTCCCCAACCCTAGAATTTTACTGTAGGAAATCTCCAAAATAAGACTCCAATGTAATGTTCTGATATTGACTGATGATGACTGGAGGGATGAGGATAGAAACTTTGAAGTTTAGAAAGAGAGAAGAGGATTGAGGGAAAAGGAACATAGTGAGTTTAAGATTCTATCCAGTTTGGGATGTCAGTCAAAGATACTAGATTGTATGTTGCCTTGAGGACAAAGACCATGTATTTTTCATCTTTATGCTCAGCACTGCAACTATTATGGACTCATATATTTTGGACAAAGAAAGGCTTTCGAAATTATCCAGTTCAATTCTTTTATTTTACAGGCAAAGAAACTGAGTTTCAGAGGAATTGAGTGGCTTTGTAAGATTACATAGGGACAGAGCTTGAGACTAAAAATTTAGGTCTACTTTCTATCTTTCATGATTCTACTTTTGTGTACCCTAAGTTCCTGATTGCCCTGAAAATGGACCAATAAATGCTTATTGAATTAATTAAAGGACTCAACTATAAGTGCTCTTTCTTCCCCCAAATTAATCTCTATCTACATATATATTGCATTTTCCCTCCTCTTGGTAGAATTTAAGCTTTATAAGGGAAGAGATTGTTGATTTGTTTTAGTATATTCCCTGTGCCTGGCATAGTTCCTTGTGATTTCAGCTCTACATTCTCTGTTTTTGAATCCCTCATCCCCTTATTCTATCATTTCTCATCTTTTGCTAAAGCTGTGTCCTGAATTACTTGCACAATCTACCTCCTCAGCTACTATTCACAGCTTTGTTGAATGTAGCAGGAGGAAGTCCTAAAACTATGCCAGCTAGGTACATTACAAATTCTTGTTACTATACTTCAAATGGATCCTTACTGAAGCTATGAAGTCCTTTTATTTCTCTCTAATTGATTTCCTATTTCACTCTTCACAAAATCTATTTTAAATCCTTTCTTCTTTCCTTAAGCTTCTTCTTATCCCTATACTTTAGTTGAGGACTTTGCATTTTAACTTTTCTGAGAAAATTTATTCCTTGTGAGCTTCTGCTTCTTTCATTTTCTTCATCTAAAAAACTCCTTAACAACAACCTCCAGTTTTCTTCCATTCTCTGACAAAGAACTGGCCCATCTCTTTGTCAGGGCTAGTCCTCAATCATCTGTCTTTCTGGAATCCGCATCTTCTCTCCATTAGTTTCTTTGCTACTGTCTTCAAAGATACTCAGGTCTCCCCCATCCTTAAGAAAACATGCATTGACTTTATGTGTATATGGGAATCATTTTCCTTGCCATCTTAATAGGTAGGATAGGGTATGGAAGAAGGAAGAGAATTTGGTACTGAAAATTTAAAAATTTTAAGAAAATTCAAACTCAAAATTTAAAAAAGAAAAAAATGCTTAACAAATTGTTGTTGATTAAGTACACCTATAAGATGTTTAAAATGCTAATTGGATTATATTGGATAAGCAACATTTTATTAATTCATTGAATTACTGTATGTACTTGAAAGCAATATATAGTTAAAATCTAAGAATATACCATAATTCAGCATTTTAAAAAAAGTTTTCCAATGCACACAGATTTCTTCCTGAATAGGAAATAAGATGTTAATACATTAAAAAAAAAAGTTGTCTGTAGGTATTCTGATGATCTAAAAGAATTACTATATGTAATAAAGTACCTAGCTTACCCTTATGTATCATCATTGATATATCTAAAGAATTAGGTTAGCCTTGTCACCATAATAATCATGTGGTAAGCCTTTGTATCACAGTAATTCATTAAATATTATAATATGGTAAATATTTCTGCATAATTGGCTATATTCTGCCATTTCCCAAATCACCATTGTGAGAAATAACAGTGGTGAAAGGAAACTTGAATAGCTCCTGAGCACACCTAGCATAGTTCCACTTGATAGTTATTATCTTTTGAAATGCTGTTAGAAATAGTCTACTCCAGATGCAGAAGAATTTGGAACAAGATTAAGTTCTTGTTGGAATGCCTTGCTATCTTCTTATAATAATATGGTTTCTTTGTGAATCCAAAGATAAAATCCCAGAGAAATTGTTTCATTCCCTTCAGTACCTGAAAAACTCAGCATTTCCTTTTACTTGTACTCTAAGGTAGTATAATATGTAAAGACAGCACTAGACCTGGAGTTAGGGAAAGTTCAGTTTAAATCTCAAATTTCTTGATTAATTCCTACAGTATAATTGTGGGAAAGTTGCGTTAAATACCTGGAATCTCAGTTTTCTTATCTGTGCTATGTAAGAGCTTTGCAAACTGTAAAACCCTTCAAAAATGTTTGTTATTAATATGTATAGAGAGGGTAGTTGAACCACTTTAGTGAAAATTCTAGTATTCCTAATGAATTGAAATTGAAATCCTTCTACATTTCACTTGTGGAAATTGTCTGTAAACTTGATGCCCATTATTCAGTTAAGATGTGTGGCAGAAAGAGCCCATGTTGCTGAAGAGTTTCTCTGTGGAGTGATTGCCTCAAGGAGTGGGGAATTAGAGTCCTCTTATTATGGTACTAACTGCTGGATCAATGGCTAATTGTGAAAAGGCTCTGTTTCATGGGATAACAACAAACTCATAATGCTCTAACACCAAGAGTACTGAGCCCCAGCTCCAAATCCATCAGGATAAAATTGGCAGGAAGCTGAATGGGTAATAAAGTTAGTAAAGTTTTAACAGCCTTGCAAGTAAGTTTCTTAAAGTAACTCATACTTTCATTCAACTCTGCCTTCTTACTATCCAGAGCAAGGATTGGTATACTATATAACCCATGGACCAAATCTGGCCTGCTGCCTATTTTTGTATAGTCTGCTAACTAAAAATGATGTTTTACATTTTTAAATGATTGAAAACAATCAAAAGAAGAATGCAATTTCATGAAGTGAAAATGATATTGAAGTTTGAATTTCACAGTCATGCTTATTTGTTTGTGTATTATCTATGATTGTTTTCTTGTTATAACATCAGAGTTGATTATTGGCAACAAAAATTTTATGTGGCCCGCTCTCATTACTTCCCACTGTTATTTGGAGCACTAAAAATCTCAATGACATAATATGTTGAATACCATGCATATTATCATGCTGTGATATTTTGTCATTTTTTAAAATTACCAGTACATACTTTTATGTCAAAACAAACAAACAAAAAAATGAAAAGAAAAAGAAGTGTTATAAATTTTGAGATCAGGGCTGAGATTGAATATTTTGTGAAGAACAACCACCTTTAATCATTATTACCAGACATTGGATGACTTTGGAAATTTACTTTTCCTATAGAAAATATGGAAAAAAACATTTAAATGTTTATTACTGTGTCTATGTGCTAGACACAGTAGTAATTCTTTTACAAATAATATCTCATTTGTTCCTCATAACAACCATGTTGAATAGAAACTTATAAGTACTAAAACCTCAAAAATTTTAAAATCAATTATAAGGCAAAGCAACTTTTATATGTCAAACATCCTTTAGTAAAATCTATACAATGAAAACTAATGTTTGAAGTTCAAGGAATGTCAAGCCACTTTATATGTATTCTGTGATATCAGAAATTAAAAAAAGAAGGAAGATCTCCATTCTCACACAAATTAATAGCAGATATATTTTCTGAGCTGAACTACAGTTTCAGGAGCATTTTTTAGACCTTAATGCAAGTGCAAAATAAATTTCCATATTTCAAAAACCATTAAATGTGCATTTTATGAATTTCATCTACCTTTCAATTGTAATTACATGCTAAAAAGCAAATATCTAAGGGAAAAATCTAATACAAGTAGATGAAACTTTTCTAAACAATGAATATGTTCAATTAAAATCATATGCTTTGGGTTGATGTAAATTTGTGTGAAAAGAATTTTCAAAGATAAAATAACAAAATCTCAATATACATTATCATTAACATGATATTTGCAATTGATTTTGATAGTGAAAAAAATTAACCCACATGATAATGGCAATTTTGCGTCTTGTCTTAACAAAATCTAAATTATTTATTATCTAGCCCTTTAAACAACAACAAAAAAAATTGGCAATCCTGATCTAGAAAAAACCTACATGGCTTTTAACATTATATTTGTTTATGATGTTAAACCTGATGATATTCTTTACCTTTGTAAAAGTCACATAATTTCTCTTTGACTTTTAACTTTGATTTAGTAAGAGACATAGTGTGGTATAATGGAAAGTAAGATGGACCAGACAGCCAGTAACTATTTACTAAGCACCTACTATATGTCAGGCACTGTACTAAGCACTAGAGATACAAAAAAGAAGCAAAAGTCAGTCTCTGTTCTCAAGTAGCTCACCGTCTAGCAAGCAAATAAATATGTACAACCTACATAAAGGATAAATAGGAAATATTTCATAGAAGGAGTGTTTGGGAAAGGCTTCCTGTGAAAGATGAGATTATTGTTGTGACTTGAAGGGAGAGTATTCCAAGCATGTGAATAGCTAGAGAAAATGCATGTGGCCAAGACATAGAGTATCTTATTTGTGGAACAGCAAAGAAGCCATTTTCATTGTATTGAATACTATATTGAAGGGAGTAAGGTGTTAGAAGGCTAGAAAAGTGTGGGTGAATGGATAGGTTATGACGGGCTTTAAAAATTGACTAGAGGATTTTATATTTGATTCTGGTATGATGAGAGAACCACAATAATTTATTGAATAGGGATGTAACCAGGAGATATATGGATTCAGATCCTACTTTTACTTCTAGATACCTGACTAATCATTTTAACTTTGATTTCCTCATCTGTAAAATATGGATGATAATATTTCTGGTAATTACCTCACAGGATTATTGTGAGGATTGAATGAGATAATGCTTATAAAGTGCTACATAAATTTTAGCTATAGTGTTTATTATTTGGCAAAATGGTATTTTTTTTTTATCAGACAACTTGTATCTTTTAAGTACCTACCATATTTTAAGCACCATGCTAAGGCACAAGAAAAACAAAAAGAACACACAGTGACTGACAAATAGCTTCTGTTACATTTTTATTTCATAAAAACCTTAAAAATAATTGAATTAGAATTCTCTTCAATCAACTGTGATTAAAACACAATCTTCCAAATAATCATTTGCAAATTCTTCCTAAATTATCTACTGTCATTTGATGCTTTTATCTTGCATCCTTTAAAGATGGACAATTGATTTCTATCTTCATTGGGTTCATCATTTATTTGAAAACTACTACAGTTTTCTTCTCCCTTAGCCTTCTCTTCTCCAAATTAAATAGCCCCAGTTCATTTAACTTTGCCTCAGAAAAGCTATTTTCCAAATTTTTTCATTAACTTCATATTTACTCAGTACATGCCTGAGGCCAGGACTGGACTAAGAGGGTAACTTAACTTTCAGATTTCAAACAAAAGTCATGCTGTACTTGTTAAAGGAAAAAATAAAGCCCTAGACAATTTGCTGTGACAGAAATTGGATGGTTGCTGGGAAAGAGAAAGCACTCAATGGAGGGGGTGGAGGAAGAAGACTTTTTAACTAAGGGACCCCATGGAATATTTCCAATGTTTCAGGCCTTGGATGTTAGTAGGAAGGTGGCAGTGAAGAAAGCTACATGATTCTGGAGTGGGACATATTTTTACATTCTAAACTTCCTGAAGGCACCATTTAGCAAAAGCACTAATTGAATTCAACCCCACTGATCATTTGAAGTACCAGCAGCCCCCATCTGGTCTATAGTTTTCACCAAAAAAAAAAAAATACTACCCAGTAATAATAGCTGTGGGTGGCATGGAGGTAATTCTAAAAAGCATTTTAGTCTATTGCTTTAAGTGAAACATTTAAAAAAATCTGAACAGATCTGAAATGTCTAATTAAGGGTAAATAACTTTTTGTTCCTGGCCATAATGGAATGTAGTCATCTGCTGTTTGCTTTCATTTTTATAAATAGCAGGAAAGTGGCTTGATTTCAAAGCATGTCCTTGACCCTCCTTGAAATAGCAGGATCTATTCTGCCATCAGGGCCTCCAAGTAGAAATGATTATGATACAGAACTTCCTTTTAAGTGGGATTCAGATAGTTTATATTTATCCCGAAATTTCCTATTGAAATAAATACTTAAAAAACAACTACATCTTTGGGGTTAATATTTAGGCTAAGCTGGTTAGTAATATTGTATGCCTGTGAGTTATAGAACCCCATATCCCCACAGAATGAAAAATGAGTAGTACTCAGGGGGCAGTAGAAAGATGTTTAGTGGATATGAATAAACTGCAACCCATAAAGAATTATGATAAGAACCCAATGAAATGATGTTATCCAGGATTTGCAAAAAAGGACATAGCTTGGTAAGGGCACGCAAGTGATAACTCTGTATCCTTCAGATATCATGGACAGCTTTTATCAAGGTAAGTGTACACCTTGTGGTGAACTGATACAAGGAATGGACAAAAATTGTAGAGAATGGGCAGGGAATAATTGGAATATAACTTGAATTGTTGGAGAAAATGTCCACCATGATGAAAAGACAAATTCACTTGAGTATTGCATATCTGAAGAAGTAATTGGAAAGTTTGAAGTGGCTTGTATTTAAAAAGTCTTGTGTATGGTTAGGTATATTTGTCACAAAGGATTTATTTTTCTAATTTTTTTTTCCTTTGGGGTATGAGAGCCAGGAGATAGGAGCAAAACTAAATAATCATTAATTTCAGGGAGCCAGGGAAGATCAATTAAAAAAAAAAGCTTGTAGAAGATAATTGATATTAAAAATATATTGGCTAGATGAAGTCATAGTGTTAAGTACAGGATTATATTTAGCCAAACCTGTGAGCTTTATGAACATTTGGTTAGTTAATATAATTATGAAACCCAATTATAAGCCATCCCCAAAATAGCTTGGTGACATTTCTGCTCTTATCCTGAAAGTTTTACTTAAACCAGAGAATCAATTGAAAGATATTTTTAGAAAAATTAGTTGGAATATTGTGAAGCTTTGGGCATTTTGAAATACTTTGTGATGCCAACAAGAATTGTGATAATGTAGATATATAGTCCTCAGCATGAAGTTAAAAGAGCTGAGTTTAAGTATGTAATTTTTACTTCCTATTTTTGTTCTCTCAGCCTCAGTTTTTTCATTTGTAAATTGGGAGATAGAATATAATACCTACCTCACAGAACTGTAGAGAAGAAAACATTTGGAAACTTATCAATCAATCGAGTAACAAACATTTATTAAATGCTTACTATGTGCTGGACATTATAAATGCAAATGTAGAAGTGAGGCAGTCATTTTCCTCAAGATACTTTCCACTTTTTTCAGTGGGCCAGGGCTACTGTACGCATAGAGGAGTTGTGATCAGGGAAAGGAGCTTTGGTCTAGGCAGTCTTAGATTGTGAGTGGAATCCTAGATCACTAGATTATCATACTTTTCAAAAACTGTGATAATATTGTTTTGATTATTGTTCTCTGAGCAAGAAATGGAAAGCAGAGGTTGGAGGTGGTATTAATAGTGGTACATGAGATATAACACATGTACAGACAACCAAGATGCCCTTATCTTATGTCTGGAATCTGGTATTCTGGTAGATGACTAGATAATATTGATGATCTGAGAAAGGCTAAATGTGGGAGGCTAAAATGAGCAGTGACTCAATTGTTTTCTAATCTGAGCCACTCTGCCTTATGATGAGTCCTAAAACTGAGAGTAATTGACTCACTTGGTCTCTAATCCTAGTAGCTCCAAAGAAAGATGAATTCCATAGTTGACTAAATTATGGTGGGAACATAATGTGCCCTGAAGTACAATCTGGCTCATCTACATTCTTAGACTTATAACTATTCTCTGTATTTCCAGCAAACTGATGGCTGCTGTTCCCTGAAATCAGTCTTGTATCCTTATTCCTTTCTACAGTGTTCCTGCATGGGGATTTGGGAAGAAGGGAAGAAGAGAGAAAAAAAGGGGAAAGGAGAGGTCTTCAAAGATTTCTTCCCTGAAGAAATTTTGTTTTTAACTTGGTAAATGATTATAGGCCTATCTTGCAGATATTGCAGGTTCAGTTCCAGACTACCACAATAAAGTGAGTCACACAAATTTTGGCTTTCCAGTGCATATAAAATTATATTTATACTATAATCTATTAAATGCACAATAATATTATATCTAAAAATATATACCTACCTTAATTAAACAATATTGCTTAAAAAATGCTACTCATCACCTCAGTGATGAGTAGCCATTCATTCAGCCAGTCAGTCTTTTTGCTGGTGGAATTTTGCCTCATTGTTGATGGTTGCTTACTGATCAGAGTAATGGTTGCTGAAGATTGGGGTAGCTGTGACAATTTCTGAAAATAATATAAAATTTAATTGGACATTTAGAGGCCATTGTAGGGTTATTAATTGGCCTAATTGGTCTAATTTCAACTCTGTTTCAGGGAATAGGAAGATCCAAGGAAAGAGACTGAGGAATTCAGGTCAGTGGAGCAATGAAAGTGAAGAACACACACCCAATATCTATATCTATATCTATATCTATATCTATATCTATATCTATATCTAAATCTATATCTATATCTATCTATCTCAATTAAGTTAACTGTCTTATATGGGTGCATATAATGCACTCCCCAAAACAATTATAATAATAACATCAAAGATCACTGATCACAGATAACCATTAACAGATATAATCATAATGAAAAAATTTGAAATATATATAAGGATTACCAAAATATGACACAGAGACACGATTTGAGCATATGCTATTGGAAAAATGGCACTGAAAAGCTTGCTGAACCTAGAGTTACCAAACACCTTCAGTTTGGAAAAAAACCAAACAAACAAACAACCCCAAACCCCTGTAATATTTGCAAAATGCAATAAAATGAAGTGCAATGAAACAAGGTATGCCTGTATTACATTATCTTAGACATCTTTCTTTTTTCTCAATGGTATTTTATTTTTCCATTTATATATAGTGTCTTAGATATTTCAATCAATGACTTTATACTTGAAAAACATTACCTCTTTGACTCATCATAGTTGGTTTGAATAAAATTTGTTAGACTGATTTTAATGACTGTCCCTGCAGTCTTGATGGACTTTTTCTTTGGACTACAACTACAATGTAGGGAATCTCCTCTTTTCAGAGTATTTAGTCCTGGAACCATATGCCATAGATTCCCATAATCTTTTCCCCTAACTTCTAAAATATTATGCTACTTTAAGGTCCTCATCTTCCCCTAGACTGAGCTTCAATAATGGGATAATCACTTTTCTATCCCTGAAGATTTATTCCTCTTTTTAAAAAAATTCAATTAAAAAAAAATTCTGTTCCAAATTCTCTCCTTTCCTTATTCTTTCTCCCATTCATTAAGAAGGCAAGAAATACAAAGACTATTATAAATATGAAGTGATACAAAACAAATTTCTGCATTAGCCATGTTCTGGTAGGAAAAAAATATGCAAGAAAAAGACATAGAAAAAAATGTTTCAAACTATACTCTGAGTCTTTCAGTTCTCTAGAGGTGGATAGCATGTTTCATCATGACTTATTTGGAACTGTGATTCTGGACAAGTCATTTTCCTTTTCTAAACCTCAGTTTTCTCGACTGTAGAAATTAAAATTGAATTTGATAGCCTCTGAGATTTTTCTCTCACTAGATCTTGAGTCTATGAAATCACAGCTTCTCTAGGTCACAACTTCCTCATCAGTAAAATTACTAACTAGAATCGAATCTCCGCTCTAGCTCCAGATTTATGATTTTGGTCAAGAAAATAACATTTTCCTCACAAGTTTGACAAACTATAAAATGGGGATGGTAATAGATGCCATTTTCCTAAAAGGGTTATTTTTAGTGTTAACAAAAATGTTAACTTCAATAGTCCTTTCATGCATGCAAATTACAACCCCTCTATAATTTATAGTCTTTACAAAATGGCTGATGATTCCCTCTGAACTTAGACTGGTTCTTAGATAGCAGACATGGTGCATCTTTGGGCCTTTATCCACAATTTGGTAGGAGCTTACTAGAAATTAAGCTCTATTGGCATACCTTTAAAAATGAACTAGATTCATTTCCATGCCACAGTGAGGGATTGGAGAAAGTCTTAGAAGAAAGAGAAAACTTTACTTTTATTTTTTTTTAAGATTTTCCATCTAAATATGAAATGTTTTTTAGCTTACAGAGTTATTTGTTGCCTATAGTTACGGAAGTTGTGGCCATTAATTTTTTTACATGACATATATTTATACATATGTGTGAGTAATATAGTTCCCCTTAGATATTGTCTTTTAATAATTAATATTAAATTAAATCATTCCCCTCTTTGCTGGCTAAGTCAATAGGTAGCACAATGGTTAAAATATTAGAATAGGAACCATGAAGATCTGGAATCTAGTAGTACCTCAGGAATTAACTTGTGTGTGATTGTCACTGAGTCCCTTAACCTCCTGCCTCAGTTCCTTCATCTTTAAAATAGGAATGAAAATGGTCCCTACTTGCCAGGGTTATTGTGAGGCACAAATGAGACAACATATGCAAAGTGCTATGTAAATGTTACTATTTGTTTTTTTTTTTTTGTAATCTAAGTCAAAAGAATCTAATAATGCTTTACATTTCTTTGCATTTATGTTCTCATCCTCAAGTTTTTTCCCTGTAAGAATTAAAGTTCACTTGAAGAATATAGAGGCTATAATAAACATGCAATTCAATTCAACATGCATTTACTTTATGCCTACTGAGTATTTTTTTTGGGGGGGGAGAGATTAATAATGGCAAGTCTTTTAAGCTTTGGAAAACTGCTTTACTTATGTTATCTCATTTTAATCTCACAACAACTCTATTATTATTATTATTATCCACATTTTTCAGATGAGGAAACTAAGTTAAGTGACTGCCTAAAGTCACTCATGTAGTAAATTTCTGAAATTGGATCTGAATTTAGGATTTCCTGACTGTAAACATACATATTACTGTAA
This sequence comes from Myrmecobius fasciatus, assembly GCA_023553655.1. Classification (NCBI taxonomy): domain Eukaryota; kingdom Metazoa; phylum Chordata; class Mammalia; order Dasyuromorphia; family Myrmecobiidae; genus Myrmecobius; species Myrmecobius fasciatus. Next base: position 115,754 of record JAJPUD010000743.1, on the reverse strand, counting down.
ACATGGTACATGACTGTACCATTCTGTCTCTCAAATTATAAAACTGATATTTATAGAGCCCTTTAAATTGTACATCTTTTTTTTTCCTGTATAAAAACAGATTAAAAAAAGTTTCTAATAGTAAATCAGGTATTTTACTATTATGAAAAGTTTTATTATAATTTGCTTTTTAAAGAAGTCCCCCAAAGTGAATGATTGGTAGTAGACTCTTATCATCCTTAATAAAAATGCCAAAATTTCATCTGTTATCAAAGGAGATATATAATATTTTTTTTTCATTTTGTCCAACTTCCCAAATTTGCCACAAATTATGCCTGAATGAAGCTTATGTCCTAACAATGATTAAGCTACTTTATTGCTTCAAAGGATTTAAAAAAGTTAGTTTCATATTTCAGAAATAATACATCTGTCTCAGTTTTTAGTCCCTTCTTTCACTCTAGAAAAGCATAGACAACCAGAGAGATATGTTTTGGCAAATTCACTTGGTTTGATGAGACTTCATTGCTAAACACCTCATCATTTCCTCTGGTTCATTCAGTTCAACTTGTTTTTACTGTTCCCTGAGATAGAAAATGTTGCAGTTTTTCTCTTACTACATCAATGTGTTTTCCGTAGTGCTTTTGTACCTTCTAGGTACAAAATTTAATTCAGGTGACCTTTATGGAAATGGCTCTTTGGCTTCTTTTAAGGCTAATGAACCCCATTACTAACTTCTTGGGAGATGCTCATATTCTTCTTTTTGTCTTCTAAAACAGCCTAGCCTGTGCTGACTAACTTTATTTTTTTTTTATTTTAAGCTTTTTATTTGTATAACATATGTATGGGTAGTTCCCCAACCTTGATCTTTACAAAGCTTTCCAATACAAATTTTACCCCCAGTCCCCTCCCCTCCCCTAGATGGCAGGAAGTCCACTATATGTTAATAATGTTGAAATGCTTGAGAAGTTATGCAAGAAAAATCCTATCTACAAGAAAAAAAAAGAATCAGAGAAAGGCAACACAATGCAAGCAAATGTCAATAGAGATCATGAAAATGTTACGTTGTGGTCCATATTTCATGTCCCTCTTTCTGGGTGTATATGGTTTTCTTCAGTGAACAACTGGAACTGGTTTGAGACAATTCTTTATTGCAGAGAGCCATGTCCATCAGAATTGATCATCATGTAATACTGTTGTTGCTGTGCATGATGATCTCCTGGTTCTGCTCGTTTCACTCAGCATCAGTTCATGCAAGCCTCTCCAGGCCTCTCTGAAATTGTCCTGCTAGTCGTTTCTTACAGAACAATAATATTCCATAACATTCATATACCATAATTTATTCAGCCACTCTCCAATTGATGGGCATCCCTTCAGTTTCCAGTTTCTAGCCACTACAAAAAGGGCTGCCACAAACATTCTTGCACATGTGGGTCCCTTTCCCTCCTCTAAGATCTCTTTGGGATATAGGCCCAGTAGAAACACTGCTGGATCAAAGGGTATGCACAGTTTGACAACTTTTTGAGCATAGCTCCAAATTGCTCTCCAGAATGGTTGGATCCGTTCACAGTTCCACCAACAATGTATTAGTGTCCCAGCCCTCCCACATCCCCTCCAACATTCATCGTTATCTTTTCCTGTCATTTTAGCCAATCTGACAGGTGTGTAGTGGTATCTCAGAGTTGTCTTAATTTGCATTTCTCTGATCAATAGTGATTTGGAGCAACTTTTCATATGACTAGAGATGGTTTTAATTTCATCATCTGAAAATTGTCTGTTCATATCCCTTGACCACTTATCTATTGAAGAGTGGCTTGAATTCTTATATATATGAGACAATTCTCTATATATTTTAGAAATGAGGCCTTTATCAGAACCATTAAATGTAAAGATGATTTCCCAATTAGATGCTTCCCTCCTAATCTTGTCTGCATTTCTTTTGTTTGTACAGAAACTTTTTAACTTAATATAGTCAAAATTATCCATCTGGTGTTCAATTAGGAGTTCCAAGTCTTCTTTGGACATAAATTTGTTCCATCTCCACAGGTCTGAGAGATAAACTATATTACGTTTCTCTAACTTGCTTACAAAGTCCCCCTTTATATCTAGATCATGAACCCATTTAGATCTTATCTTAGTATGTGGTGTTAGGTATAGGTCAAGCCCTAATTTCTTCCACACTAGTTTCCAATTTTCCCAGCAGTTTTTGCCAAATAGAGAGTATTTATCCCAAAAGCTGTGGTCTTTGGGTTTATCGAACACTAGATTGTTAAGGTTAATGCCTAGGTTGTCCTGATAACCTATCCTGTGCCACTGATCAACTGCTCTATTTCTTATCCAGTACCAAACGGTTTTGATGACCGCTGCTTTATAATATAGTTTTAGATCTGGTACAGCAAGCCCACCTTCATCTGCCTTTTTTTTCATTAATCCCCTTGAGATCCTTGACCTTTTGTTCTTCCAAATGAACTTTGCTACTATTTTTTCTAGATCTGTAAAATAATTTCTTGGGAGTTTGATTGGTATGGCACTAAATAAGTAGATTAGTTTGGGTAGTATTGTCATTTTTATTATGTTCGCTCTGCCTACCCATGAGCACTTAATATTTTTCCAATTGATTAGGTCTGATTTTATTTGTGTGGAAAGTGTTTTGTAATTTAGTTCGTATAGTTTCTGACTTTTCCTTGGCAGATAGATTCCCAAATATTTTATCCTATCATCTGCTATTTGGAATGGAATTTCTTTTTGTATCTCCTGCTGCTGAACTTTGTTGGTAATATATAAAAATGCTGATGATTTATGTGGATTAATTTTGAATCCTGCAACTTTGCCAAAGTTGTGAATTGTTTCTAGTAGTTTTTTAGTTGAATCTCTAGGGTTCTCTAAGTATACCATCATGTCATCTGCAAAGAGTGATAATTTGGTTTCTTCATTACCTACTCTGATTCCTTTTATCTCTTTTTCTTCTCTTATTGCTAAAGCTAACATTTCTAATACAATATTAAATAGTAATGGTGACAGTGGGCAGCCTTGTTTCACTCCTGATCTTATTGGGAATGGTTTTAGTTTGTCTCCATTACATATGATGCTTGCTGATGGTTTTAAATAGATGCTACTGATCGTTTTAAGGAAAAGCCCATTTATTCCTATACTCTCTAGTGTTTTTAATAGGAAAGGGTGTTGGATTTTGTCAAAGGCTTTTTCTGCATCTATTGAGATAATCATATGGTTTTTGTTAATTTGGTTATTAATATAATTAATTATGCTGATACTTTTCCTAATATTGAACCAGCCCTGCATCCCTGGTATAAATCCTACTTGGTCATAGTGTACTATCCTGGGGATGACTTTCTGTAATCTCATTGCTAATATCTTATTTAAAATTTTTGCATCAATATTCATTAAGGAAATTGGTCTATAGTTTTCTTTCTCTGTTTTCACCCTACCTGGTTTAGCTATCAGCACCATATCGGTCTCATAGAAGGATTCTGGCAGTATACCTTCTGTCCCTAATTTCTCAAATAGTTTGTGTAGTATTGGAATTAATTGTTCTTTGAATGTTTGGTAGAATTCACATGTAAATCCATCTGGCCCTGGAGATTTTTTCTTAGGGAGTTGGTTAATGGCTTGTTCTATTTCTTTTTCTAATATGGGACTATTTAAATAATTTATATCCTCTTCTGTTAACCTCGGCAATCTATATTTTTGTAGATATTCCTCCATTTCATTCAGATTTTCAAACTTACTGGCATAAAGTTGGGCAAAGTAACTCCTAATTATTGCTTTAATTTCCTCTTCATTGGAGGAAAGTTCTCCCTTATCATTCTTGAGACTAACAATTTGATTTTCCTCTTTCCTTTTTCTTATCAAATTAACTAAAGGCTTATCTATTTTGTTAGTTTTTTCATAGAACCAACTCTTAGTTTTATTTATTAACTCAATAGTTTTCTTATTTTCGATTTTATTAATTTTTCCTTTTACTTTTAGAATTTCCAATTTGGTATTTAATTGAGGGTTTTTAATTTGTTCTTTTTCTAATTTTTTTTAATAGTAAGCCCAATTCATTGATCTTTTCTTTCTCTATTTTATGCAAGTAAGCATCTAGAGATATAAAATTGCCCCTTAAAACCGCTTTGGCCGTATCCCACAAATTTTGGTATGTTGTCTCCTTATTGTCATTCTCCTGGATGAAATTATTGATTGTGTCTATGATTTGCTCTTTCACCCATTCATTCTTCAGGATTAGATTATTTAATTTCCAATTACCTTTCGGTTTATTTTCTCCTGGCCTTATATTGCATGTGATTTTTATTGCATCATGATCTGAAAAGGATGCATTTACTATTTCTGCCTTTCTGCATTTGATTTTAAGGTTTTTATGCCCTAATACATGGTCAATTTTTGTATAGGTTCCATGGACTGCTGAGAAAAAAGTAAACTCTCTACTGTCTCCATTCAACTTTCTCCATAGATCTATCATACCTAACTTTTCTAACAATTGGTTTATCTCCCTAGTTTCTTTCTTGTTTATTTTGTAGTTTGATTTATCTAATTCTGAGAGAGCAAGGTTGAGATCCCCCACTA
>JAJPUD010000743.1:20649-106194 GCA_023553655.1 Myrmecobius fasciatus | reverse complement strand
AGACTTAGGGCAAGGAGATGAACCAGAACACTGTTGGAACTGTCCATTCTTTCTTTCTTTCACTAGGTCTCCCTATCTCCCCCAGATTGGAAATGCAACAGTCATAAACCTTAATTAATATTGTTGCCCCATATTACTGTGGGCTCACATTATTAGGGCAAGACTAGTGTAGACCCCCAATGTGTCTTAACTTATTGCCATAGCTCAGAATTCCTGAGTTCAAGGGATCTACTAACCTTGGCTTACTCCCTTCTTTACCTCACTTCCTTCACCCCACTGTAGCAGGAATACAGTAATGTGATGCCCCTTTTGGTCCAGTAAAGGGTCTTAATTACACTTTATTTGAGGATCAGATGAAGGAGCTGGGAAAGTTTAACATGAAGCAGAAAAGATTCAAGAGGCACATATTAGCAGGCTCCAAATATTGAAAAGCTGTCATTTGAAGATAGGTTAGACGCACTTTTTTTGGCTCCAAAGAGAATCACAGGTGAAAACAAAAAGCATAACATTGGTTTAATATGTTAAAAATCTCTTTAAAATTGGAGCTATATAAATGTGTAAACGAGCTGCCTTGGGAGGTAGTGAGTTTCCTCTCACTGAAATTCTCTAAGCAATGATCGAATGAATATTTCTTTACTGAGTTGTTTTCTTTTTTTGTATATAGCATGGACTAAGTGGTTGCTGAGGTCACTTTTGACTCTAAATTTCATGATTCTGGTATCAGGTTATTGAGTATATTTCTTAATTAAATTATTTTATTTTATTAACCTATTAATTCGAATAAGCTTTATAAAATTTTATTATATGTCCATTTCTGTGGAAATATCCATAATTGTTTAAAGCTATAGCTAAGAACATCAATTCTTTATTATTGAAAATTATAATAATTTGTTGAATACATTTACAGTTATTAATATCTTTTATTTGTACAAAATTATCATCACTTTGAAACTCAGAGAGTCTTCTAAAATTACATATCTTTGCCTATTATATCCATAGGATTCACCAACTATGGAAAACTAGAATTTTTTGAAATTCTGTCAATTCTGAGTTTTCAACCAATAGGGCAAGGGCATTTCCTTTTTTATAGATAATGGTTAAAACTAATTAAAATTTGGATATTGCTTCCATTAGCTTTAAATTTCTAGAATCAAATTTCAAATTTGATACCAAATATAATAAGGCTAGATGCTTACATCTGTGACCCTAGGCAAGTCACTTAACCCAATTTTCTTCAGTTCCTCATTTATAAAATGATTTGGAGAAGGAATGGCCAACTACTCCAGTACTTTTGCCAAGAATCCCCAAATGGAGTGAGAGAGAGTTAGATATGACTGAAACAACTCAACGGCAGCAAATGTAGAATGAAGAAGCAGTAAAAAATAATATCTATCACGGCTTACTTTGGAAGGTTTTTACCTTCCTTTCAGAAATATGACATGAATGCATTTAGGTGATGGAATGATTTTTGGTTTGGGTTTTTGCTTCTGCTAGAAAGTTTCATGAGATAATTTAAAGGATGGAATTAATCACAGTTCCAAGAGAAATTGTTAGTATATCAGCCACCACAGAATTAATGCAATTGATAGAGAAGATCCCCGAAAAAATTAATATTGAGCTTAGAAGAAAAACAAAAACTAAGTGCATAGAATACTTCTCATCCCTAATTTTCAGTAGGCTACAAGAAATTGAACAGAAATAAATTAACTAAAATATTTTTCTCCAGCTAACTTTTCAATCAGGACAATACATGCTTCTTTCTTTATAACAAACACTTATTTTTTTGGTATACTCCTCCCCCTTCTTGTTTACAATTCCTCTTTTTTTTGCATCAGATTTCTATTCTAAACCAGCTTCATTTTTGTGCTTTGTTATCTTCTTAAATGCTTATTTTCTTCAAAAGTAACTACTGGGGAGGCAAAGATAAAAATGAAATTGTCCTTGTCCTGAAGTAGTTTATAGTCCACTGAACTGATTAACATGTACACAAGTAAATGAATATACATTATATACAAAGAATTTTGTAAGGGAAGGGAGTGGACTAACAATTGGAGAGATCAGAAAATGCCTCATCACACCAATGAAATTGTTCTCTCAATCTTAATCAATGTATCTCTACATCTCTTGCATCCATCTTTTCTCTATTTATGGGGTAGTCATCTATGTTCTCTCTTGTTCTCACCTAGAACATTTTAGTAATCTCCTAAGTTGTTTTTCTGCCTTGAGACTCTCCTTTCTCTAGTACATCTTCCACTTATCTGCTAAAGTAACATTCCTAAAGCACAGGACTGATAATGTCATTTCCCAACTCAATAAACTCCACAAGCTCTCTGTTACCTTGAGAGTTAAATATAATCTCCTCTCCTTTTTTTTTGGCATTTAAAGGCCTTTATGACCTGACTACACTTTACTTTTCCAGATTTTCCATACATTATTCCTCTTTACACACTCTTCAATCTAGTCAAATTGGATTTCATTATGTTCCTCACTTAGGTTATTCCATCTCTCATCTCTACCTTTGCAGAGGCTGTTTCCCCATCTCTGGAATGTCCTCTCTCCTTATTACCCTATTCTTGAAATTCTTTTTACTTTCAAAACATCTTTCTGGTCAACTTCTGCATGAAGTCTTTTCAGATACACCAAAATGATAATCTTTTTCCCAACATGCCTTGTATAATATATCTTATGTGTTCTTATATGCTGCAAGTATAGTATCCTCCAATTGAACATAAGCTCCCTGACAGCAAACAAATCTTTGTAGATTGATTGCTTGGTACTTGAGTTCTCATCATATCTACTAGATGAGAAACCTAGGAACTATAAGTTTCCCTTACTTGTTTCTTTGTCTTCCTTTATTTTTCACTTAATATTGGTCTTTGACTCCTTATGACATATGTAGAAGAAATCTTATATGCTTGTGCAATCAAAATATTCCTGGGCTTTAAGACTGATAATTCAGGTTCATTATGGAAGGCAACTTAGCAGACATGAGTTGCACCTGAAATCATAAGTATTTAAATGATTACTTTTTGGAAGGTGTTCATCTGAGTGCAAATTACTTTGGCTCAGAGCATTTCTTTCTTTTTTTTTTATTAAAGCTTTTTATTTGTATAACATATGTATGGGTAGTTCCCCAGCGTTGATCTTTACAAAGCTTTCCGTTACAAGTTTTACCCCCAGCCTCCTCCCCTCCCCTAGATGGCAGGAAGTCCACTATATGTTAATAATGTTGAAATACTTGACAAGTTATGCAAGAAAAATCCTATATACAAGAAAAAAAAAAGAAAATCAAAGAAAGGAAACACAATGCAAGCAAACCTCAATAGAGAGCATGAAAATGTTATGTTGTTCAGATTTCATATCCCTCTCTCTGGGTGTATATGGTTTTCTTCAGTGAACAATTGGAACTGGTTTGAGACAATTCTTTGTTGCAGAGAGCCATGTCCATCAGAATTGATCATCATGTAATAATGTTGTTGCTGTGTATAATGATCTCCTGGTTCTGCTCGTTTCACTCAGCATCAGTTCATGAAAGTCTCTCCAGGCCTCTTTGAAATAGTCCTGCTGGTCGTTTCTTACAGAGCAATAATATTCCATAACATTCATATACCATAATTTATTCAGCCACTCTCCACTTGATGGGCATCCCTTCAGTTTCCAGTTTCTAGACACTATAAAAAGGGCTGCCACAAACATTCTTGCACATGTGGGGCCCTTTCCATTCTCTAAGATCTCTTTGGGATATAAGCCCAATAGAAACACTGCCGGGTCAAAGGGTATGCACAGTTTGATAATTTTTTGAGCATAGCTCCAAATTATTCTCCAGAATGGTTGGATCCATTCACAGTTCCACCAACAATGTATTAGTGTCCCAGCTTTCCCACATCCCCTCCAACATTCATCGTTATCTTTTCCTGTCATTTTAGCCAATCTGACAGGTGTGTAGTGGTACCTCAGAGTTGTCTTAATTTGCATTTCTCTGATCAATAGTGATTTGGAGCAACTTTTCATATGACTAGAGATGGTTTTGATTTCATCATCTGAAAATTGTCTGTTCATATCCCTTGACCATTTATCTATTGAAGAGTGGCTTGAATTCTTATATATATGAGACAATTCTCTATATATTTTAGAAATGAGGCCTTTATCAGAACCATGATGATTTCCCAATTTGATGCTTCCCCCAATCTTGTCTGCATTAGTTTTATTTGTAGGCTCAGAGCATTTCTTAACTGGTGCCTGACAAGTTGGGTGACTGGCATGCTACCATTTCCATAACTCACCTACAGAGTAAAGTGCTAAAAATCATGAGCTGGTTGGGTGTAGTTAAAGATTTTAGACTTTGTCTTACTTAGTTAATCATTTAAGGCACAGCAGTAGCAATATATAAGCTTTAGCTTAACTTAACATCATGTGATGCAAAGCATGCTTTCCTTACTAACAAATACCCTTTTTATATTTCCCATTTATGTTAGTGTCTTTGCAAAGCTCCAGTAGCAGTCAATGACAGCTGATGAAACTGCCAACCTAGCTTTGAGTAAGATAGGCAATGACATCATAATTAACATACAGTTTTAAAAATTTTTAGGCAATTTTGATTTCTTTTCTCAGCTGAAAGAATATGGTAAGTTGCTTTATTGATGATCAATATCCATTTTCATTATGCTATGTTATAATGATAGCTGAGAATTATATATGCTTATTTTGTGCTGGAGTTATATGAGATGTTTCAGGAGGGCTAATACCTCTTGTGTGATGGCTTTTTTCAGCCCTTTTCAGGGCTGCTTATCCATCTTCAGTGTGTACTTTCACTCAACTCCCATCTGTGGCTCCAAAAAAACTAGCCACATATAGTGGCTAGTAATTCTCTCAGCAATTGGGCTAAACCAGGTTGAGAATAACCAACAAGCTTCAAGCCTGTCAATGAGTTAGAGGAGTGTCTGCCCCAAACATGTCTATACTTCCCCTGGAGGAATGAGTTAGAAGAGAAAAATTTGTTCCAACAGCTGTGAAAGCAGCTTGAAGCAGGTACTATGTAATGCTTTGAGATTGGTCAAATACTAAAGATGCCAAAGTCATCCACTGCATCCCGGACCGACATCAGTTGTCTTGTTTTTTGTCTTGCCACTGGACTTCAGTACCTGGAAGAGAGAGTGAAGCTGATGACTTTGTGCAACTCTGCCTCACTTAAATTCAGTTCACAAATGAGTCAAGATATTACTTGTCATGTGATTGGTTCTCTTGGAAAATGAAGTACAAACAACAACGCTGTATCAGGCACTGTACTAAGTGCATTACAATTATTATCTCATTTGATCCTTATTAAAACCCTAGTAGGTCAGTGATATTATCACTATTTTTACAGACGAAGAAACACTGAGATAGTTGGTAATTAAGTGACTTGCTCAAAGTTACATATCTAGTAAATATTTGAGAATATATTTGAACTCAGGTCTTTCTGACTGTAGATCCAGGACTGTATCTACTATACCATTTAGCTGCCTAATGAAGATGAATATTAAAGAAGAATAAAGAAAGAACACTGCGAAAGTCAAGAACTGCAAAATTACATAGGCTCATTCATCTCTGGCATTTCTATTATTTTATAAAAGGGTTCTTGGATCATAATAATGAATGCTTTTTTCTTTTCAGTGTATCTGTAGAGAGATTCAACTACTAAAATCTCAGGGGGGAAAAAAGCAAGAAATAAAGATGGTTCAAAAATAAAAAAATAATCTACTGGATCATATATATTTTTTGAAAGAGACTAAAAATACATTTATTTTCAAATCCATTGGTCACTAAATTAGTCTACAGCTTTTACTCATTGCTTTTTAAATTTTTTTTTCTTTTTTCTTTTTCAAGGCTTTGCTTTTAAATTTTCAGGGAAGAGGTAAAGAAGTGGTGGGAGAGAAGATGTGTCAGGAATGGGAAAAAGAAGAATAAATAAAAGGTAAGAGGAAAACCAAAAGGTTAGAACTAGGGAACATTAGGAATGATCCAGTGATTAATAGTCTCAAGTCAATTGGAAAAAAGCTGAAAGAAAGACATCTGAGAAAAGGCTTGTGCTTGAGTAATCATGACAAGGAAAAAAAAAATAGGATGGCCATAGCCATTATACTTAGTACTTTCAGTTTGGGATAAAATGCTTACTTACGTAATGTCCTAGGATTGTAGACTAGATTGTAGCTGGTATTCAATGGCTATTTATTCAATTACTATGTGCTAGATACTAGGCATACAACAATAATGTGAAAATTGTTTTTCTCTCAAGAAGTTTATAGTCTACCGGTAGTATAAGCCATCATGGTAGTAATTTAAACATTTGTAGGAGAGATTTAATTACCTCATAGGAGCTATCCCAAGGTATATGAACTCAGTGTTTCCTTGGAAAATTCTGGGAATTTTAGGGATGTGGTGACTCACTTAATGGGGAGAGCAAGAAATAGCAGTTGCAAAGGCATAGAAAGGCTATATTGGATTTGATTATTTAAGAATGTGATTTATACTAAGTACATGTGTTCTTACTTCTGTGTCCTCTCTGCTAATATGCCTGTACTACACATATGGTCTCTCCTCTTTTATTTCCTCTCTCATCATGGTGTGATGATATGTAGAGTATATTCTTATATTTATAATGGAGGTGATTTTCCTTTTTATTTATTTTGCTATACTGTTTAATTAAGTGTCATTGCTTTGAAATAATATGTAGCCTGGATGGTTTTGTAAAAAGGATTATCAACGTAATGTTAGATATACTCAGGAACAGAAATTATTTTAGAAATTTCCCTTCTTCCCGCTTTCTTTTCTTTTCTTTTTTTAACAACTACTAGGGAAACTGGAAAGCAGTATAGGAAAAGATAAACTTAAACCAGGATCTTAAGTTATAGACCACAATAAGCTTGAAATGGATACAATTGCTAAATATGAAAGCTTATACTATTATAAAAATTAGAAAAGAACTAAATGACATCTTTCACAGCTTTGACTTGGCAGAGAGTTCTTAACCAAATGGGGACAGAGGCAATCACAAATGATAAAATAGATAATTTTAATTCCATTTAGCTTAGTCAATAAATCAATCATTCAACAGGTATTTATTTAACTTCTATGTGCTAGGCAATTGTATAGGTATATTCAAAGCTTTTGAACTAATAAAATCAATACAACTTAAAAAGAGAAGCTATAAAAATTTGCATGTAATATCTTTGATAAAAGCCTGCTATTCAAGTTACAAAGTGAAATAATAAAAATATACAAGATCAAGGGCCATTTCTCTCTCTCTCTCTCTCTGTCTCTCTCTCTCTCTGTCTCTCTCTCTGTCTCTCTCTCTCTCTCTCTAATAGTCCTTCATTTTCAAAATACGTGCAAAGATAGTTTTCAATATTCACCTTGCAAAACCTTGTGTTCCAAAATTTTCTCTTTCCCTTCACCTCCTCCCACCTCCTTGACAGCAAGTAATCCAATATAGATTAAATATGCGCAATTCTACTAAACAATTTCCACATTTATGATATTACATAAGAAAAATCAGATCAAAAAGGGAAAAAGAAAGAAAGAAAATAAAAAGAAAGCAAACAATATCAAAAAAAAAAAAAAGATGCAAATACTATGTTGTAATCCACATTCACTTCCTACAGCTCTCTTTCTGGATACAGATGGCTCTCTTCATCACAAATGTATTGGAATTGTCCTGAATTACCTCATTGTTGAAAAGTCAAGCCCAACAGAGTAGATCTTCATATAATCTTGTTGTTGCCGTGTACAATATTTTCTTAGTTCTACTCACTTCACTTAGCATGTTCATATAAGCCTTTCTAGACTTTTCTGAAACCATCCTGCTGATTGTTTCTTATAGAATAATAATATTCCATTACATTCATATACCTTAACTTATTCAGTCATTCCCCAACTGATGAACATCCACTCAGTTTTCAGTTCCTTGCCACTACAAAAAGGGCTGCCACAAACATTTTTGCACATGTGGGGAATTTTCACTTTTTTATAATCTCTTTGGAATACAGACCCAGGAAAAACACTGCTAGATCAAAGGGTATGCACAATTTGATAGCTTTTTGGGCATAGTTCCAAATTGCTCTCCAGAATGATTGGATCAGTTTACAACTCTACCAACAATATATGTGCCCCAGTTTTCCCACATCCCCTCCAACATTTATCATTATCTTTTCCTGTCATCTTAGTCAATCTGAGAGGTGTGTAGTGTGGTGCCTCAGAGTTGTCTTAATTTGCATTTCTCTAATAAATAATGATTTAAAGTATTTTTCATATGGCTAGAAGTGACTTTAATTTCTTTGTCCAAAAATTGTTTGTTCATATCCTTTAACCATTTGTAGAATTGTAGAATGGCTTGTATTCTTATAAATTTGAGTTGATTATCTATTTTAGAAATGAGGCCTTTATCAGAACTTCAAGGACCATTTCTCAATGTAAAATAATCATTGTTTATGAACAAATAGTTCTCCAAATAGGAATGGGAAATTCTTGGCAATCGAAAGAGTTGTTCCATATATCTGATATCATCAAAATGTAAATTAAAATAACTTTGGCATTTTGACTCACACCTAGAAAAGTGGCAATGATTGCAAAAGGATAGAAAAGCCAGTGATGTAGGGGCTCTGGGTCAACATTGATAGTAATTCTCTATTGATAGACCTTTGAAATTGTCCAAATGTCCTGGAAAGCAATTTGAAATTTCTTTATTTTTGGCTACATGTGGTGGCTGGCTGGGTAGCAGAAGTGGAGAGATGCAGTCAGAAATAAATATGGGGTAAAACATTTAAATTTTTTTTAGAAAGATGAAAGCTCTTTTTTTTTTCTTCAGGGGGAAAAAGAATATAAGTAAGTGCTTGTTATTATTGAGTGAGTGCTAATACCAAACAGTATTGATCCTGGGGTTAGTTTTCAAAGAGTCTACAATTTGAGGCAGTATTGGGGGTAGGGCAGTGAAATGAGGGGTTAAAGGGGAGGGAAGCTAAGCTCTGGTTGCATATAGATCTTTATAAGAGAAGGTAGACTTTATTTTTTATAACTTAATTCTAGTGAAACTATCTGGATGATGATATAATTAAAATTTGTATTTCATTTCTGTTTTGAGTGTTTCTTTTTCAATAATTTACAAGACAAGTTTTCAGACTGCTAAAATTGGAAGAAATGTGGTTTAAATGACAAGGGTGTCTCAGTCTCAGTGGGCAGCACTGATGAATTCATTAATTTGGGTATCATTGATCATGAACTGTGAAGTTAATCTTGAGATGTGGGATAGATCAGAGCATACATTAATAAGTGCATTTGTGCTTGACCTATAAAATGAATGATCAACATGTCCCATAGGGCCATGAAATTGTCAACTTCACAGTAGAACCATCACCATCACAAAGCAATTTTAAATGACTAGTTTTACATTTTTATTCTAAGAAAAATTGTGAATACCTTTTCTAATGGAAGACAAATACTCTGAATCTGTTAAGACAGACTTTTGGCAGTTATTAAAGTTTTATTCTTAAAGTTAAATTCTGTTTCCCTCTTTTAATTCTCTCTCTGTTTTCTGGGGGAAATAGCTGCAGTTACTTTTTTGGAGACTTTTAACTTATCAAAATAATAACAACAACTATAATAATGACAATACCTTAAATTTATTTTGAGTTTTATAGTTACAAAGGATTTTACATTCATTGTCTCATTTGATTTTCATAAGACGTCTGTAAAGTGTGTATCATAAACTCCAGTTGCCTCACACTATTTAAAATTCTGTGGGATTGATTATACTTCAAAGTGTATATCATTTTCACCCCAGTAAACAATCTCCTATTGGTGAGAATCAGATCCTTAAAAGATGCTTCCTTCATTAATTTCTATGCAGATTAAATGATCTAAGACAATTCCCAAAGACTTATGATAGAAAATATTATCCACATCCAGACAAAGAATTATGGAGTCTTAAAGCAGATCAAAGTATACTGTTTTCACTTAATTTTTTTCTTGTGGTTTTTCCCTTTTGTTGTAGTTCTTCTTTCATAAAATGACTAATGGGGAAATATTTTTAATATCATTGTACATGTATGATCTATATCAGACTGCTTGTCATGTTGGGGAAAAAGGGAGAAAAAGATGGAAATTAAAACTTTGTAAAGGGAAATGTTGAAAACTGTCTTTACTTATAATTGGAAAAAATAAAATACTATTAAGTAGGGGGAAGAAACAAAAAAAAAGTCCTTTCTAAGCAGAAGGTTGAAACTATCATTATCATGGCAGAATGAAGTGCTCTGTCAGATATCTATTTAATTAAAGTCTCCCATGACTATGATGTTGTACCATACTTCAGGTTTGTTATATAAGTCCAAAAGTTTTGATTTGTTCTTTTTGTTCACATGCTACAGAATTTGTTTCTCTTCCTCTTTCTGTGTCTCTTCCTTTCCTTCTTTTTTTCTCATTTCCCCATCCATGCTACCCATGTTCATCTTTACCCAAAGGCTTTCTATTTTGTTTTCTTCTACTGATTCCTGGATTTCATGACATGCATCTCTACCTCTATATCTATTTCTGTCTCTGTATATCTATATCTGTCTATATCTATCTATCTATATCTCTATCTACATACAATGCTATTCTGCATTCACCCTTCCCAATATATGCTCCTTTACTAATGCTATTTCTTTTGCATATAGTTTAAGTTTCCAGAGCCAAATTCTTTGGTCTGAGTAATATCTATTAAAAAGAATTTTTTTCCTTCATTAGGATCTTCAGTTCACACCAGTTTTTAACTTATATTTTGTACATTTGTGCATAGATATTTTAGGATTTTTCTTTTGTCTAATTTCTTGGATTATATTTTCCCTCTTGTGAATTTCTGGGTATTTCTACTCATTTTCTTCCTACATTTTGTGGTTTTTAGCCTGATGGATATGCATATTCCTCCTTATTAGTTTAAAGCCCTTTTGATTAGATATGTAAAACTTTAGATATGCAAGGTCTTTCCTGATTCCTCCAGTTATTAGTGTTATCTCTGTCTTTATTTGGTACATTCCATCTTTTAACAAGAATCTGTCTTCACTATATTTTAAACTATGGTCATATTTCAAATCCTATCACAGCTTCTGTTTTTTGAACTTGAAGTTAATTTTATAAATATTTGTTTTCCCTCCTTCTGTACTTATTGAAAGTACAGAATCTATTGTTCTTCTTGCTAGTGGCTACCCCAGAAAATGATTATGGAAAACTGCTTGAGGTCATCTTAAACTCTGGAGCTCTTATTCTCTTCATCTCTTGTATATCTTTTTACGTTGCTAGTCTCTTGATAACTAAATTTAATTTAATTAAATTCAAGAGACATTTAATAAGTATCTAATATATGAAAAACACCATGATAGATGCTGGACATACAGGTAAAAAAACAAACAAAAAAAAGTTTCTGCCTTCAAGGAAGTTGCATTGTACAAACAGAAAGATAAATAGAAAGTACATACAAAGCTATGGAAATAAATATTAGGAGGAAGAGACTCATAGCAGTTGGGAGAATCAAGAAAAGCCATGTGGCTCAAAGGTTGTACTCTGAAACAAGCAAAGGATTTCCTTCCAAAGAATATGAGGAGGAAATGCCTTATGGGTAGAGGAAACAACTTTTTCAAAGGCATGGAGAAAGAAAATAAGAAGACCAATTTGACTGAAATAGAAAATGAAAGAAGAAAAATAAATGAAGGATGAAAAATTTTGGAAATAATTTGGAATTTGTAGATGAGAATTAGACTGTGGAGACCATTAAATGTTAGGTTGCATCATCTGTATTTCTCAGAAACTAGAAGGACATCTGTGTTTTAATCAGATCCATGTTTTAGGAATATTAATTTGGAAACTGTGTATTGGATGGAGTAAAGAGGGGGCAAGATTGGCTATATGGAGGCCAAGAAAGAGGCTATTGCAAAAGTTCAGACAAGATATGATGACCCATGACAGATGCTGTGTCAGTGGAAGGAAGAGAGAAATTTGAGAGAAATGTTTTGGGGACAAAAGGTACAACAGATAGGAAATGGAGGGGCAGGGAGAAGAAATAATCAGGGATGATTATAAATTATAATATAATATAATTGTTATATATTATAATATAATTATATTATATATAAGTATATTATATTATAAGATTGTTGTATTTAGGTATCTAAAAAGTTGGTGCTGTTTTCAATACAAATAAGCAAATATGGTGGAGGGATAGTTTGGGGAGGCAAATTTAGTGAATTCTATTTTGAATAGATTAATTTTGAGACATTTAAAGAAAATTATTGTCTAGCAGTCAATTGAATCAGGAGAGAGATTAGGGCTGAACACATACACGCATCTATCTATCTATCTATCTATCTATCTATCTATCTATCTATCTATCTATCTAACTATCTATCTATCTATCCATATATCTGGGAGTCATTTGTGTGAGAGAATAACTGAACACATATAAACTAATGAAGTTGCCAAGGGGGGAGAAATTAAAAAAAAAAAAAAAAAAGCAGAGGAGATGTGGAATTCAGAGTTTGGGGAATGAGGGTGAGATAAAATTATTTTTGATAGTACAAATGAACCCAGAAAAAGAAGGAGTAAGAGAGAGGTGTCATTTAGGAGATTTTCCAGGAGGAAAGCATGGTTTAGTGTTAAAAACTTCAGAGAGGTCAAATGGAATGAGAATTTAAAAAAAAAAAAAAGCCACTACAGAATTTAGCAGCCGAGAGATCATTGGTAACCATGAAGAGAGTTATTTCTTTGAATGGTGGAGTTAGACACCAGATTTCAAAAGATTGAAAAGACAGTAGTTAGAAAGGAAATGAGGGGAATGCATGTATGTATTCCCTTTCTAGAAGTTTGACTATGAAAGAGAGAAGAAATGTAGAATGATAGTTTGAGGGAATATCAGAATCAAACTTTCAAATTATCCTACTACTTTATCTTTCCTTTTCTTATATACTTCCTTCTTTTTTTGTAATTTTCCTCTTTATCCTCTTTTAATCTTTTTATTGCAGGTACAACTTGAGCCTTCTTCTGTGGGCTACTTTTTTAATAATTCTCCTCTTTAATTTTCTTAAATTTTCCTAAATCTCTTTTCATGTAATTTAGTATATGGCTTTCCTAATATTTCCCTATTCATTAAAATCTCCAGCACACTTGTTTCTTCTTTTCAGACTCTGAGATATTGTGAATATATTCCCTTCTCACTTTTTAGCAATATCCTTCACTTTCACAACCTCTTTATTTTGCTCATGATTTTTTTTTATCATTTCAGTGAGCTTAGTAACTCACTAGAAAGAAGGTGACTTCTAATGCAATGGAAGAAATCTTCAATGTTACATTGTTAACTTGATAAACAGTGTATACAATAGGTGTTAAAAATATAATTACATGATCAATTGTGATGAACTTGACTCTTCTCAACAATGTGATGATTCAAGGCAATTCCAATAGACTTGGGATGGAAAATGCCAGTCACATCTAGAGAGAAAACTATAGAGATTGAATATGCATCAAAGCATAATATAACACTTTAAAAAATTTCTTGCTCCCCCTCCCTTTTGTCCTGATTTTTCTTGTACAATATGACAAATTTGGAAACATGTTTAAAAGAATTGCACACATTTAACCTTTATCGGATTGCTTACTGTCTTGGAGAGGAGGCAGGTAATGTAGGGAGGGAAAAAAATTTAGAACACAAAGTTTTACAAAATGAATGTTGAAAATTATCTTTACATGTATTTGGAAAATAAAAAAAAAATGTAATCATGGAGGACTGATTTTTCAACACTAGTTCTAGGACGGAATTTCCAAAGGAAATGAACAGATTTTGCATAGCTATCCTCTTTATTCAGCTCTATTAAAATAAGAGCCATAGAGTAGTACTTTTATTTGTTTCATTCATTTAGCACTAGTGACAAGATGGCTCTGAGACTTGTTGCTATGAAGACATTACCCTATTGATTAAATAATGTGATGAAAAGAAAAGGATAATAAAGCACTGAAAGATTATTGCCAGAGACACTTTGCAAACAAAGCTGCTAAAAGGAGAACAGTTGTGAAGCCTTTGGTGCTAATGAGTAATTAGCAGGTGAGTAGGAATTAAAATAAAGGATGCTGGTCAAAACTAAGGATAGTTGGTACAGTTTGTTGAAGTGAAGAATCAAACATTTTGTTTCCATGTAGAGTTCATTTTTTAGTGTGGAAGTAATAAAAACAAGCATTTGAAGCTTGAGTGATATGGAATGATATATTTGAAATGGCACAAAAGAAAATTGATTTTATGGACAAGGAACCTTATTCTAATCTTAGTACATAATCTTATACATAAAACAGTAAGGACTTTCAAATGATATGTTTGCAGCAATAGTTCATTATAGATTGAAAAAAAAAAACACACGTCTACAACACTTGGTCAGGAGGGATCCATAAGGTGATGCCTGATAAGAATATATGATTCTGGTATTTTTATGATAAAAAGAATCCTGTGTTCAAGAGTGGAAAAACTTAGGGCTCAAATCAGCATTTATCCAGTAGTCTACTGTATAATCTGTTTGTTTTTTTTTTTTCAAATAGTTGTTGTATGCCACTGGATTTATTCATTTTTATTTTTATGATAATATTTATTTATTTATTTTTTGCTTTTTGCTGAGGCAATTGGGGTTAAGTGACTTGCCCAGGATCACACAGCTAGGGAATGTTAAGTGTCTGAGACCAGATTTGAACTCAGGTCCTCCTGACTTCAGGGCTGGTGCTCTATCCACTGCGCCACCTAGCTGCCCCGATAATATTTATTTTTTATGAATAACTTTTTATTATCAAAAATATGCAAAGATAGTTTTCAATATTCACCATTGCAAAACTTTGTGTTTCACATTTTTCCCCTCCCTTTTCCCCACTCCTTCCCTTAGACACCAAGTAATCCAGTGTATATTAAACATATGCAATTCTTCTATACATATTTTCACAGTTATCATGCTACATAAGAAAAATCAGATTAAAAAAGAAAAAAAAGAGCAAGCAAAAAAAGTGCAAATTCTATGTTGTGATCCACCTTCAGTCCCCATGGTCCTCTTTCTGAATTCACATGGCTTTTTCCATCACAAATCTATTAGATTTGGCCTCAATCACCTCATTGTTAAAAAGATCCATGTTCATCAGAATCTGTTTCCTATCCAGTACCAAATGGTTTTGATGACCACTGCTTTATAATCTAATTTTAGGTTTGATATAGCTAGGCCACTTTCTTTGTATTTTTTTTTTCATAAATTCCTTTGAAATTCTTCTCTTCTTCCAGATAAACTGTGTTATTAATTTTTCTAGCTTTGTAAAGTAATTGCTTGGCAGTTTGGTATACCACTGACTAAGGTGATTAGGTAGAATTGTCATTTTTTATTATATTAGCTTGGCCTACCCATAAACACTTGATACTCTTCCAATTGTTTAGATCTGGAAAGTGTTATGTAACTATGATCATATAGTTCCTGATTTTGTCTTGGCAGATGGACATCCAAATAGTTTATATTATCTACAGTTATTTATTTATTTATCTATATTTATTTATTTATTTATTGTGAGGCAAATGGAGTTAACTGACTTGGCTAAGTATTAAGTGTCTGAGACTGTATTTGAACTCAAGCCCTCCTGAATCCAGGGCCAGTACTGTATCTGCTGCACCATGTAGCTGCCCCCATCTACAATTATGTTAAATGAAATTTCTCTTTGTATCTCTTGATGCTGGACTTTGTTGGTCACATATAGAAATGTTGGTGATTTATGTGGATTTATTTTGCATCCTGCAATTTTGCTAAAGTTGTTAATTGTTTCTAGTAGATTTTTAGTTGATTCTCTAGGATTCTTTAAGTATACCATCATATCATCTGCAAAGAGTGACAATTTTGTTTCCTCATTACCTATTTTAATTCCTTTAGTTTCTTTTTTTTTCTTATTGCTGAGGCTAACATTTCTTTCTTTTTTCTTTGTTTTTTTTTTATAATATTTAGCATATAAGATTTATTTAGTTTACCTGATATTATTAAAAAAATTTCTTGAAATTGTTTATATTCATCTTGTCATCAGTTTTCACTTTTCTTTTTTTTTTTTTAAAGCTTTTTATTTGCAAAACATATGCATGGACAATTTTTCAACATTGACCCTTGCAAAACCTTATATTCCAATTTTCCCCCCTTCCTTCACCTCCTCCCCCAAATGACAAGTAATTCAATATGTGCTAAACATAGTAAAATATATTAAATCCAATATGTGCATACATATTTATACAATTATCTTGCTGTATAAGAAAAATCAGATCAAAAAGAAAAAAAAGGAAAAAAATTAAATATAAGCTAACAACAACAAAAAAAGTGAAAATGTTATGTTGTGATCTACACTCAGTTCCCACAATCTTTTTTTCTGAGTATAGATGGCTCTCTTCATTACAAAATTATTGAAACTAAAAGCTAATGTTTCTAATACAAAATTGAATAGTAATGGTGATATTGAGAATGCTTCTAGTTTATCCTGATTACATATGATGTTTGCTGATGGTTTTAAATAGCTGCTACTGATTATTTTAAGGAAAACTTTGTTTATTCGTTTGCTCTCTAGTCTTTTTAATAGGAATGGGTGTTTGATTTTATCAAATGCTTTTTCTACATCTATTGAGATAATCATATGATTTTTGTTAGTTTGCTTATTGACATAGTCAATTATGCTGATAATTTTCTTAATATTGAACCAGACCTACATTCCTGATATAAATCCTACTTGGTCAGAGTGTATTATCCTGGAGATAACTTGCTATAATCTCTTTGCTAATATTTTATTTAAGTTTTTGTTTTTTTGGTAAGGCAATTGGGGTTAAGTGACTTGTCCAGGGTTACATAGCTAGGAATATTTAAGATTTTTTTGCATCAGTATTAACCAGGAAAATATGCTTATAATTTTCTCCCACCTGGTTTAGGTATTAGTAACATATCTGTGTCATAAAAGGAATTTGGTAATATTCCTTATTTTACTATATTTCCAAATACTTTGCAATGCTATTATCCTAATAGTGTTGGAGTTGTACTTTGAATGTTTGGTAGAATTCACTTGTAAATCTATCTTGTCTAGAGATTTTTTTTTCTTAGCATATTGATTAATAGCTTATTCAATTTCTTTTTCGAAAATGGGACTATTTAAATAATTTATTTCCTTATCTGTTAATCTGGGTAATCTATATTTTTGAAAGTATTCATCCATTTCACTTAGATTCTTAGATTTGTTGGCATACAGTTGGGCAAAATAGCTCCTAATTATTGCTCTAATTTCCTTTTCATTGGTGGAAAATTCACCCTTTTTCATTTTTTGATACTAGCAATTTTCTTTTCTTTTTTTTTTCTAATCAAATTAGCTAAAGGTTTACCTATTTTCCTGGTTTTTTTAATATGAAACTCTTAGTTTTGCTTATTAGCCCTACAACTTTCTTACTTTCATTTTATTAATGTCCCCTTTTATTTTTAGAATTTCAAATTTGATATTTAATTGGGGAGTTTTAGTTTGTTCTTTTTCTTGCATACCCAATTCATTGATCTTTTCTTTCTCTATTTTATAGAGATATAAAATTTCTCCTAAGAATAGCTTAGGCTGAATCCCATAAATTTTGATATGCGGTCTCATTATTGTTATCCTCTTGAATGAAATTATCATTTGTGTAAATGATTTGTTGTTTCATCCACTCATTCTTTAGGATTAGATTATTTAGTTTCCAATTAAATTTGGTCTATTTTTCCCTGGGCCTTTATTACATGTTATTTTTTATTGTATCATGATCTGAAAAAGATGCATTTACTATTTCTACCTTTCTACATTTGATTTTGGTGTTTTTAATATCCTAATACATGGTCAATTCTTGTGTAGGCTCCATGTACTACTGAGAAAAAAATGTATTCCTTTCTGTCCCCTTTCAGTTTACTCCAAAGGTCTATCACATTTAATTTTTCTAAAATTTTATTTACTTCCTTAATTTCTTTTTTGTTGATTTTATGGCTTGATTTATTTAGTTCTGATAGAGCAAGGTTGAGGTTCCTACTAGTATAGTTTTTCTGTCTATATCTTTTCTTTTCTTGTCTTTTCTTTCTTTTTTCTTTTTTCTTTTTTTGCTGAGGCAATTGAGGTTAAGTGACTTGTCCAGGGACACACAGCTAGGAAGTGTTAAGTGTCTGAGACCAGATTTGAATAAGGTCCTCCTGACTTCAGGGCTGGTGCTCTACCTATTTCTTCTTGCATGTCTCTTAACTTCTCCTCTAGGAATTTGGATGCTATAACACATGATGCATTTATGTGTAGTATTGATATTACTTTATTATCTATAGTATCCTTTAATAAAATGTAGTTTTCTTCCTTTTCTCTTTTAATTAGGTCTATTTTTGCTTTTGCTAGATGTGAGATAAGGATTGCTACCCCTGCTTTACTTCAGCTGAAGCATAAAGGTTCTGCTCTAGCTTTTTACCTTTACTTTGTATGTATCATTCTACTTTAAATGTGTTTCTTCTAAACAACATATTGTAGGATTCTGGCTTTTAATCCAGTCTTCTATCTGCTTCCATTTTATGGGAGCATTCATACCATTTACATTTAGAGTTAAAATTAATAACTGTATTTCTTGCCATCTTACTTTCCCCAAATTATACTTTCCTTTACCCTTTTCCTTCCTCTCCTGTGTTTTGCTTCTTACCACCACCTCCTTAAATCTGTCCTTCTCTTTTATAGCCCTTCACCCTTTCTTGTTCTTTTCCCCTTATACTTCTGTTCTTCCTTCTAGTCCCCTTTCCTTTCCCCTTTCTCTTCCTACTTCCCTATAGGGTGAAACATATCTCTATCAAATATGTCTTATATTCTCTCTTTGAGTTAAATCTGATGAGATTAAGGTTCACACAATGCTCATCCCTTTCCCTTCTTTCCCTCAAATGTAATAGATCTTTTCGGTCTCTTCATGTGATATAATTTATCCCATTTTACCTCCCCTTTCCTCTTCTTCCAGTAAAATCCCTTTTCCACCCCTAATTTCTTTTTTATATTATCACAATAAAGTCAAATTATACCTATTACCCTCTAAGTATACCCCTAACAAAGATACAGTTCTTAAGAGTTAAACTTATAATCTTCCCATATAGGGATGTAAATATTTTAACCTTTAAAAACAGTTTTTTTCTTCCCTTTTTACCCTTTTATGCTTCTCTTGAATTCTGTGTTTGAAGATCAGTTTTTCTGTCTAGCTCTGGTCTTTTCATCAAAAATAAGAGAAAATCTCCTATTTCATTTCATGACCATCTTTCCCCTAAAAGATAATATTTAATTTTGCTAGTTGGCTGCAGTCCAAGCTCTTTTCACCTCTGGACTATCATATTCCAGGCCCTTTGATCCTTTAAAGTAGAAGCTGCTGGATCCTGGGTAATCCTGATTGTGGCTCCTGAATATTTGAATTGTTTCTTTCTGGTTGCTTGCAATATTTTCTCCTTGATCTGATAATTCTGAAATTACTATATTCCTTGGAATTTTCATTTTGAGGTATCTTTCAGGAGGTGATTGATGGATTCTTTCCATAGCTATTTTACTCCCTGGTTCCATGCCATCAGAGCTATTTTCCTTGATGATTTCTTGAAAGATGTTTTCTAGACTTTTTTGAAAGTTCTCCAGGTGCTCCAAAAATTCTTAGATGGTCTCTCCTGACTCTGTTTTCTAGGCTAGTTTTTTTTTCAGTGAAGTATTTTATATTTTCTTCTATTTTTTCCTTTTTTTGGATTTTCTTTGACTGATTCTTGATGTCTCATTGAGTCATTCATTTCCATTTGTTCAATTCTTATTTTTAATGAATTATTTACTTCAGTTAGCTTTTTTGTCTTCTTTCACATTTGTACAATTGAAGTTTTAAATGAATTGTTTTGTTCATTGGATTTTTTTCTATTTCACCGATTCTATTTTTTTAGGGAGTTGTCCTTTTCATTTCCATTTCATCAATTCTGTTTTTCAAGAAATTATTTTCTTTTTCCATTTTGCCAAATCTATTTTTAAGGAGTGATTTTCTTTTTTCTTCTTTAGAAATAGCTTTTTATTTTTAAAATACTTGCAAAAGATGGTTTTCGATATTTACTCCTGTAAAAACTTGTGTTCCAATTATTTCTCCCTCCCTTCACCTATCCCCTCCTCTAAATAAGAGTGATTTTCTTCAGGTAATTTCTGAGTTTTCTTTTCCAAAATTCTCATTTCCTTTTCCCATTTTTGTTCTCTCTTTTAAGATCTTTTTGAATTCTTCCAGGAGAGCTTTTTAAATTGGAGAACAACTCATTTCACCCTTTGAGGCTTCATCTGGAGACCTTTTGCCTTTAGTGTTCTCAGGGTTTGAGGTCTCTTCTTCCCTGTCTCCATAATAGCTATCTATGGTCTGAGCAATTTTTACTTTTATGCTCATTTTTAAAGATTGAGGTTTGCTCTTAGAGCAAAAGGGAGATTGTCCCAAGCTTTCTCTACAGGCAACAGTAGCTTCATGCTGTGCTGGGGCTGGTGCTGCCAGCTTCCTTTGTATGCTGTATGGCCAAGTCCTGCTTGTTATGCTGGGGTTCAAGGGCTCACTATTTGCCTTCTCTCATTGCTTTGAAGGTATCGTAGGTAATCTGCTGTTCCACTGGCTTCTGAAACTGGACACAGCAGCTGTATTTTGGCTAAGAGCCTTTCACTGAATTCCCCCTGCATGGAGGTCTCTCCACACTGGATCTCCCTGCACTGTGCCTGCACTTACACATAGAGACACTGAAGAAGTAGCATGAGGCAGTGGAAAGATCACTGGCTTTGGAATCCAAGGACCTGAGTTTAAATCCTCCCTCCTATATTTTCTATCCATATGATACTTAACTTCCCTGTATCTGAGTTCTCTTTTCTGTTAAATGAAAGAGTTAGATGAAAAAGTTTTTGAACATACTTGCAGATCTAGATTTATAATCCCAAAGGTAAAATCCAGACCGTATTTGGGGAACAGCAAATAGTTCACTGGGATTAGAGAAAAGAATATGTGCACAGTAGAATTTTAGCTATAGAAATGTAGAAGGGGGAGGAACCTCAATAGAGAGTCTTGAATGTCATGTTAAGAGGTTTAGAAGTAATTCAAAAGATAAGGGATGACAGTGAACATTTCTGACTAGGAAGTGATGAGAATTATATTTCAATGAGCATCGATAGGAGGCAAACACAATGTGGTATATGGAGAGTGTTAGACTTCAGGTTAGGAAGACCTGGCTTCAAATCCTACCTTGTATACTTCCTAGCTGTATGACACCGGGTAAATCACTTAATGCCTCTGTGCTTTAGTTCCCTTAAATGTGAAAAATGAAGAGGTAGGACTTGAAGGTATCTCAGGTCTTTTCTAACTTTAAATTCATAATTCAATAAATTAGTATTTCTATTTCACATGTACTCTTGAATTTTTTAGAACGTTTAATGAGGTTCTTAAGAGAGAGCCTAGGAAGGCTACAGGTCACAGTATCTGTCATATATTAGATGTTCTCATCAATCTGAATTTCTATTTAAAGTCTGGTATGATTCATCATTGGCCTGCTGTCTTTTCTCTGATGGTATTGGTAATTCTGTCATCATTTTGACCCACTCTTATTTTTGTTGCTTGGAATATTGCATTCATATCTGTCTCTGAGGATATTTTTATTCTTAAGCAGTTAGCATTTTCTTGGAATCAACCTATTCTTTCAAGAACTCCCTTGACATTCCTATTGAGTTGCTACCTTAAAGAGGTCCCCATTCTATTTCCCAATATTTTCCTAACAATCCTGTTTTCTAATTCTAGTAAATGACTGTCCCTCTAAAAAGCTCCAAATTACTTCTCATTATCCAGAAAACACTTCTCTAGACTTTCAGTCTTTTTTTTTCTTCAGATGTTAAGTCCTTGATATTTTACTCTGAGAATTACTAGTCCATCTTTGTTTTTCAAAAAAAAAAAAAATTTTGTTATTAGAATTGAGAAATATCTTAGGATGAAGTCATAGCACAAATGAAATGGCTTTCTTCTTGTAATTATAGCTGATAGTTCCTATGGAAGAGCATTCAGAAAGCTATATAGTTTAATCTATGGATATTACAGGTGATAAACCAGGTAGGACTTGTTGATAGTTCTATAGACAATAAGGTTTGTAGATGAGATTGGAATACAGTTCTCTGATTCCAAAAGACAATGTTCTTTCTGTGTTTCCATTTTGTTTTCCCTTTCCTATCTATGTTATTCCTAGCCTGAGGGAGTCAGGATGAATACATTTATATCATCATTTAGACCAAAGGTAACAGATTGCTTCTGTTTTTTTTTTTTTCTATTTTCTTTTAAAATTTATTGTGTATATTTTATTTTTAGAAGTTGTAGAATAAACTAACTTTTGAAAAGTGGTCTTTGCATCAGTCATAATATAGAGTTGTCTAATATATCACGGGGTTAGGACAAAAGGCTCCAATATTTTTTATTTCAGATTATATAATATGTTTAATGTATATTACTAGGTGAGAAATTCCAGGATAATACCAGAAATTTTCCTGGTTGAGTCTTTTTAAGGTCAGGTCATTGAGCTCAGTACCTACTGTGTACCTACTGTGGTCAAAGACTCTGTGAAGTTATTTTAGGTGTTATTTTATTTATTTATAAATTTCTGTATTCTAAAATAAATGACTATGGTATAAACATGAAACTGGTTAGTACCAGTTTTGAAAGAAAACTAAAAAAAGTTTCATTATATTCTTAGGTCTAGCCTTCTCTTTCTGTGTTCCAAATAAATATTTTCTAGAGGGCAATACAATTATAGTCAATTTAACTATATAAATTAATAAAAGAGAGAGAGATCAATGGCCTTAAAAGGTCCATGTCAATAGATTAATTAAAAAATTCATCATATTTAACTATGGAGTTTTCCCTTATTTAAAAATAGAGTTACTTTCTAGATTATATGGCTTTTGCTAAGATTTATATTTTATAAGTTCTCTTATTTATGTGACCAGTTGGACTGAGGAAATGATTGTTGTAACAGTTTTTAACCAAACAGTTTCAAACTTAATCTGAGAAATCTAGAAATATCTTCCTTTTGATTAAGAAATATTAATTTTCATGTAGGTTTGTTACCATTCTTTTCTTCTTCCTCCTTTTTCTTCTTACCTTTTTGTGCTTTAATCAATATAGAAATGGCCTTGAGACAGTCCATATCATACTTAACAACATCAAAAGGGTTTTTTTTAAAATCTATAGTAGTTTACAGAACATTTGGTTCTAAAGTAATAGCATAATAGTGGCTGTCCCAGGATCATTTCTCTATTAATTACATCAAAAAAGTTGAGAACTAGAGTAAGAAATAAGAAGAATAATGGTCATAAACCTATGTAAAGATGAATATGTTGTAGTCAAAAGAGAGGAAGTAGATTGCTAGATATCCTCACATCACATTAGAAACTAGTTAAAAACTTGCAGAGATACTTTTGGAATATGCAGGCATGGCTGCATAAAAATACAGGCTGAAATAAAGGATGAAAAATAGTTATACACTAAGGGATTTGTTTAATGTGACCAGAAGTAGTTTACCTCTGGATAGAGCCTATGAAATGGCCAAGATTAAGGAGCTGAAAATTAAGGAGCTGAGTACTAAGATTCTCTATGGGTGACATATTTAAACTCAATCAAAGATAGGCTGACAAATAAGTATTGGTCAAATGATTTTTTTAAATAAAAAATAGAGGGGATTTTTGATAGCAATTTAAGACCAGATCACTGACACTAGATAGTACCTCGGTGCTATCCTTAAAGAGGCTGTATTTATTGATTAGTACAGCTTATATGAAAAGGAAAATGTTGAAATGGTGTAATGTCTTACTATAAATAAAAAATTTAGCACTTGCCAAAAAATACCTTGCAAAATATAGCCTGATGCCTAAAAATTATACACTAAGATTTTGATATCTTTCATAAATTATCATGCTTCAAATATAGGCTTCAAATTATTCTTGATAATGTGTCTAACAAACAGCTTAAACTGGACTTTTAGCACAAATAGAATTGTTTGGCCACAATGACTCAGTTATATCAATCCATAAAAATTTAAAATAACATTTCAAGTAGATTTCTCCATTCCCAAAACTCATAATATCTAAGCTACATGGGATGAAATGCTTTTAAAATAGTATAACCCAGGAGAATATATCAAAGCATATCAGAAGAGGATGAGATACAATTTCATCCCCTTTTTTTTTCTTGTTGCTTACTAGAGATATTTCAAAGTTGTTTTTGGTGAGCCCATAGAAGACCTTACAACCTAATGTTCAGTCATCTCTTAGTTATATCTGATTCTTTGTATCTCATTTGGGGTTTTCTTAGTAAAGATACTGTAGTGATTTGCCATTTCCTTCTCCAGTTCATATCACAGATGAAGAAACTGAGGCAAATTATTTGCCTAAGGTCACTTAGCTAGTAAGTATCTGAGACTAGATTTAAACCCAAGAAGGTGAATCTTCCAGACTCCAGGCTTGGCACTCTATCCACTGTGTCACCCAGCTGCCCTATTTGTTGTTATTGATTTATTTTAATCATGTCCAACTCTCCATGACCCCATTTTGGGGATTTTCTTGGCAAAGATAGCATACTTTTATATAATTATGTACGTTTAATATAAAAACAGATTTAACCAACATGTCAAGAGAAAAGCATTGAACAGGTAACCAAGTCATGTAGGTTCATTTAAAGAAATAGAAGTGTTCATGAAAGCAATTTATTTATTTTATTTTATTGTTGATAATTGTCAATAAACCTTATTCTTTTTTACTATGTTAAAGCCTTCATTAAAGGCATTGTTTTCCAGATCCTTATCTTAATAAACTATTCAACCTTCTTCACAGATTTCTACTGAAGGCAGGTGAGTATAGTGAATCAGTAGAGAACCAGATTTGAATTGTGCTCTTTAGATATGTGATTCCAGGCAAGTCGTATAATAACTCCTCTAATACTCAATTTTATCCACTTTAAAATGGATATAATAATATTTGAAGTAATTGTTCTCAAAAGTTGTATGAAATATGAGAAGGAACTTATGGCACTATACAAATGCTAATTATTATTATTATTGTTGTTATTATTTGAAAAATGGTCACATTAATCTTAGTGATTTTAGAGAGAATTTTACCTTTCCTATGTTCTTTGTTTAATTTATTAATTTTCAACAATTAAATATTCAAAATGACTCAATGGTGAAGAAAGATTTTGCCTCTATACTATTTTATTTTTATGCCTTCTTATCATAATATGAGAAATTCCATAGTAAGCAGTTTTGAATTAGCTGTTAATGGACCAAACCCAGTTAGAATCATGCCTACTCTCTTAGTGTTAACATTTTCTCTAACTCCAGATACCATGGGCAAGCATTAACCTATGGAGCTCTGGCCTTTATCTCATTGATCTCTTGAAAATAAAAGTCTTGTTTTAGAAATAAAAGAATGGAAATGCAGAGAAATGAAATGACCTCTAATTCACTTACGGGAAATTTGCTTTCTCTAACTATTGCTTTTAATTGTTATTTTTCCTCAATTTATTTCAAATGATAGTCATTTTTCTCTGAAGAGAACTTGGAAGTATTGCTAAATTAATTTCTGTAGCACCTTTATGCAATAAAAATCATTATTAAATTTTACTTATAGATAAACTAAGTTATAATGGTTAAACTTATCTAATCTTCTTACATGGCTATACTAACACTAATTGGCTTATCAAACCATGCCCAGGAAGCCCAGCATTAATATAATGTCAACTTCCTATAAGGTCTCATCAGCCTAAGTACTCCACCTCATCAACACCCTCTTGCTACTCTGATTAGAAGATAAAGCCATGAAATCCAACTCTCCATTTAAGGAGGAAACTCAGCTCAAACATCCCCTTATTTTTCACTTGGTTGCACTATTTTGGGATTACTCTGACTGACTTCTTCACCTTTCTCCTTCCCTCACCCCTTTTCAGCTTCCTTTTGTTTGTTTTTCCCCATTAAATTATGAACTTCTTGAAGATAATGTGTATTTCTTTTTATATTTGTATCCCCAGAGCTCAGCACAGTGCCCGGCACATAATAGATATTTAATAAATGTTTATTGATTATTAAAAGAGGCATAGCTCTCTATCACAAGATCCGATTTTTTTTAAAATGTGAAGTTACTGAACCACAGAGTGAGATGGAATTAACATCAGCAAACAAGCCATCATCAAAAAAAAGAAAAGATACTGAATTTTATAAATTGTATATTCAGTGGGGCTTGAAACACTGTTAGCACAATGAATGATCTGGATCCTGAAGCTGAAAAAATCAATTTTATTTAAACTCCAACAAATAATCTCTCCCTTGCTCTCCTAAGGTAACAAATCACATTGACCCTCTCCTTAAAACAACAGGTATTTGGATAGAACTATTGTTTGGTTTCAGGTTTATTACCTTAACAGGATGATGCACCATCCATTAAAAATGGGAGTGTTAGGATTGTCTCGCCAAATTGGCACTCAAAGTGACTGAGGCTTCCTTAGCACTGATGCCAGCTTCGCTATGGATGAGCATTTCTTTTTGCTATCAAAAGGTGAATGGAAAGGATCAGCAGCTACCCAGAAAGGATAAATGTATTATCCCATAGTCCCCCATTACTTACTCCAGAAAGCCTACATTACCATAGGAATAAATTGTTTGCTGTTTCTTTAAGGGCCTCTGCTTTTATTTGATATTATTCATTTTAACTCCTTATTTGCTTTGTGGAGAGCTCTAGCATTTTCCAAGGAGAGGAAAAGAAATCAATTTTCCTTGGTTTCACTGACACAAAACTCAGCAAACCAAGAGGACAATTCTTCTTTCTCTGCCCTCCCCTCCCATTTTTTTTTTTTTTGTTTTGTTTTAACTAAAACATCCATTTCTGTGCCACAACTGAATGAAACTGCTGAGTTGGCTAAGGCAGTAAATCGAACTGGTCCTTTTACCCCTAGAAAATATTAAAGCATCCTTCTGCCACTGAGCTGGCATACATTGCTGGCCCAAGTGCTACCATTGACAGGAAGGAAGGAAAATACATTATCACTCCTTTGCTGCTCTTATTACTAGGGGATTTCACTATGAACTATGGTATTTAGAAAACCCAAGCAAGGAGGAAAGGGGGTTAGATGGGAAAGAAGGACATGGAGATACTTAAATTTTTTTCAAGAGACTCACTAAAATTTTGGAGACTCTATAAGAGTTAGGAAATGCATGCAAAACCAACTGTTTTGTTTTTGTTTTTTAAAGAGGCAAGTTAAATAACCACATTCTTCCTTTACTCTGCAGGTACAGATTGGAAAGCAACAGGCTTGGGCACCTCAAATGACTTTATCAAATCAATTCTAGTGGATTTGAAATCTGTCAAGACAAGATTTCCATCTGTCAACATAAAGATGTATATTTTATATCCAGAAAGGTCTCAAAGAGATCATTTTCTCTAGATTTTTTTCTTGCAAGCTTTGAGAATAAACCCATTTCAAGTGTATCTCTCTTTTCCTTATTATGCATTTTTTAATTCTTAATAAGCCAGTAATCTATAGCTGGAATTATAGCAATAAAATGGCCAATGTTAGAAGAACTTACAAAATTGTTCAAAGTGCTTTACATATATTACTCTCATGGTTTCACAACAAATAATGGATATAAGGTATTGTTGATTTTATAAATGAAGAGTTGAAAATGATGGTGAAATGATTGGCTTTAGGCCACAGCAAAAGATTCAGGATCAAAAAAGAGGCACTTTTAGATCATGACATACCTAATTTTTTCCTCCATTCTTGCTTAAACAAACTGATTACATACAGTATGATCTGATGACTAAAAATGTGATCAGTTTTATCTGTATCTTCATAGTCTATTTACAGTTCTGATTCTATTGTGTGGCATATTGGATAAGCAGATCCCCGATGAATTCAAAGTCAGTAAGTTAGTTCCTGGATCTGCAGCAGGCCCTTGTTAATAAGGTTACATCTTGCAGGTTAGTCATCCTTCCCATTTCTGCCCTCTACCCATTCCACAATGAACTTTCTAATTCTGTTCCAGAATCACTCCTTCTTTGGCAACAGAGATCTAAAGTAAAGTAAAAAAAAAAAAAAAAAAATTAAAACGAGATAGGTATGACTTTCCAAAAAATAACTATATAAAAAATTCAAATAATGTGAAGCTACTATTTTACCATTCTTACAGATGTTATTTTCCCTACGAAAATTGAAGTGCTTCTGTACATTATTTTTTTAAAAAGTTTATACAATCATTCAGATAATCATCATTGCTGTGAAATTTTATCAAAGTAAGTGTACTCTATCCTTGAACTTCTATGTGTGGGCTCATTTTGTCCATCAGATAAAATTTCCGAGGCTCTTTCCTAGAGGCATGAGAGAGGCATAACTTGATCTTTCTGCACTGCAAAAGATTTTGTGCTACAAATCATTTTTCATAAAAGCTCTTTATTGTGTGTGCTGGGAGAACTCCAGACAGACTCTTTGTGAAAAAGAGCTTCAAGGTTGTTTTCTTTCCTTGGTTGCCTCAGATGAAATGAAAATTCCTTGTAATCCTGACAAACCAACAGAACATTAAAGGAAGAAGCAAAAACTGACACAGGGGAAATAAACATCTTGACACATAAAGGTGTTATTCCTAATGAACAACCAGGCAATCAAAAAAATGGGGCCTGGGGTGGGGAGCTGAAAACTCTGATCTGGAAACACTGAGTTTTATTTTGCCTTAAACTTAAAATGGATTTTGAATCTCTTGGAAGTCCCTGATTTTCACATAAAAAGCCAAGCACAAATATCCAAGGATTCTATCCCCAATGCAAAATGCTTGCCAAACCAGCCTTTTTATTTCTTCTATCAGAGGTCAGCTTTCCAAAACTAAGACTCAAACCAAAAAGAAGAGACTTTGCTCTGAGAAAGCACTAGGTGGTGCCCCTTTTCTATCTCTGTGATAGAGCTAGATTTCCCAAGAGAGGTGCTCCTGGAAAACTCAGCAAGCCCCAGGCATAGACAGTGGGCTCTCCTTGTCTCCTAGGATAGCTCTGAGCATACCTGGTATTCTATTGCCTCTTTAGAATTTTATGGAGCCATCCCATTTGTGCTAGAAAACAGCTAGAGTTTAGGGAAGAAGAAGGAGATAAAGAACCAGCACTGAACCCCAAAGATTCTATAGTTCAAAAAAGGCAAAGTTAAATTTCTCTCTAAAAGAATAAATAAAGGAAAAAATACCCAACTGAGTCTCTGTAAATCTATATCACTATGAAAATCTTCTTGTAATGTGTTTTCCAACATGAACTGCAGCTAGCTCATGAAGATAATTCAGTTAGCATGTTAATTTCATTATTTTGCTTCTACCATCCCTGTTCAAGATGCCTGAGAAAATGAAGCTTAAGCTTAAATTTCAGCTTCTCTCTAGCCTTAAATAATTCTTTGTAGTGTGGAGTATGGCAAATGCTAAGATTCTGCATGCCTTGACTTGGCCCTCAGTACCCCCTGTTTGAAGGTGGATTTATACCATTGGGTTTATTTCTTTAAAAAAAAAAATCTTGTTAGGCACGCTTAACAGATTGTTGCTTTGTGTGCTAGGAGCACAGATAACTGGTTAAAGGGATGTTTTCCAGGGTAGCTTTATCCCGGCACTATGCCCATCAGTTCTGATTTAGACAGTAGATCCATTTAGAAAGTTTTTGTTCTAGTAGAGGTCTAGTGACAGCAAGCGGAGATAATCGTGACATTGAAACAAATGAAGAGAAAAAAAGAACATATCTATCGCTTTCTAATGAAAACATCTGAGCTGCCTGCCCATTCATTATCTAGTCCCTGAAATTTGGCTGGATTGAGGCCCTTTCTTGAATATGTTAATTTGAATTGGAAGCTGTCAAGAAAAGTGTTTCTCCAAGTCCCAGAGCAGGCTCATGTAGCAAAACCTGAATCCTATTTCACTGGTTTAGAATTAAGATTCCTAATTTGGAAATTAAATCTATTACTTGCTTTAAAAAATTCAAATGGGGAAAGAAGCTTTAATGTAAAACTGAAAGAATGATTCCCAGGCTCAAGGTGCCCCGTCATATGTCACGACATGTGGCAGGTTGACTGCTCATTAATTCTATTTATATCAGTATGATAATCCACCCCACTGAGTACACATGTGTTAAAATATTCATAAATTATGTTTAATATGAGCAGATATACATTAAATGCCAAAAGAAGATCATTATTTAAGGACAAAACTAGTCGACAAACAAGCGTACTCCATTTTACTGGAAGTCCAGCACATTATATATATTATCAGGCTCACATTAATTGCCTTTCATTTCAAGTTCATCATCACATGTGTTTATCTGTGATTTGTTAACTGCGCAAAAGACATAGCTTTTGCTAAAAGAAATACATTTGAAAAATGAAAGATGCTGTTATTGCAAAGTAATAAAAACATAGTAGAAATAAAATATCAAAATTGAAGGGAACCTTTGTCCTCCAAAGATTGTAAAATGTATCATTAGGCAAAGATTTGAATCCTACCAAAGATGTAAATCCAATCAATTGTAGTTTTATGAAAATTATAGACCAAGATAATAAATCAAGTGAATTGTTGACAAACTATGTTGCAGCTTGGTGATTTTAAACTCATTACCATTATTTGAAGATTAATAATCACAGGATATATAAATTTAAAAGACTTTTTAATTATGAGAAATTCATGGCTCAAAATCACTTATAGACAAAAGTGCACTTTGTCTGAGAGAAGACTAAATCCAAATGGAATTTGGTGAGCTA
Organism: Myrmecobius fasciatus; assembly: GCA_023553655.1. NCBI lineage: Eukaryota > Metazoa > Chordata > Mammalia > Dasyuromorphia > Myrmecobiidae > Myrmecobius > Myrmecobius fasciatus. Next base: position 75,347 of record JAJPUD010000743.1, on the reverse strand, counting down.
CCACATTTTAAATGTTTCAGGAGCAAGGGGAACATGTCTTAGATAAGCAACTAGGGAACAACAAAGTTGAAAAGCTGGAATTCCTCATCTTACAAAATGAACCAAGTATGTCATTTTTATGGAAAATATATTTAATAACTTGCATAACCATAATCTGAAACTTATGCACTTTTTAGGATTATTAATTAAACAATGGCTACGTTTTATGTGAAGTGATAAGAATGGGTAAAAAATTAGAATACACACACACAAATACCAACCCACACAAATATAAACACATGTAATTTCTGAAACATTTCAGGAATACAAGTATTAAATTTTCCAAACTTTGATCATCTTTGGAAATGTATATTTTGTTGTTATTCAAGAAGAAAAGATAAATGATGAAAAAAAAAACCTGACAATAGGAAACTTTGAAATCTCAGTCACTATTCATTTGCACTTTTTAAAGAGAGGGCTGCCAGGACTAAGTAAAGAATAAATTGTTGTTTTGGAGAGATGGCCTTTCAGACTACTGAATGAAGCAGAGTTCACAAGGGCAATGAGCAAACCAGTTTCAAGAAAACTTTCTGAATTTTTGAATCAAACATTTTCAAAAAATTTGGAAGCAATAGCAATTTATTCTTGCTATTAGAATGCTAGACATAAATTATCATGGGTTTTTAATTAGGAAAAAAAAGTAAAATAGTGGCCTCCTCCCTCCATTGCTTTTTTTTTTCTTATATACTCCTCTTGCTTCTCTATCTCTTAGTACCACCAACCCATTTTATTATTTATTCTTATATTCTTCTCATATTTAACTAATATGACATTTCCACTGATAACTTCTTTAAAAATCCCGAGATATTGTTTTAAACACACATCTGTGCAATGCATGCTTGTGCACACACATACACACACACGTGTGCAAGTGCACACTGCCCCCTCTCATTAAGCTCTCTGAAAAGTTTGATATGTACTTTCATGTAAATCTTGGCCTCAGTACAGAACTGCCGCACAATCATTTTCATCTGAGATTTGAACATATTGGAAGAACTAGAGCAGTGCTTTCTTTTATCCTGTCATTTTTTTTCCCTTGGAAATGATGAGCATATGGCAACCACCCTCACTGGATTCTCAAACAACAGGAGGGACCTGATTTCGATTCCTACATCCTGTCATCAGTGACTCCCATGATATTTTGCTCTTGCAAGGCTAAAGATGTGATTCGCATTTGCCATAAGGACAGAGCTTAATGCGATGCCATTTTACCACAGGAGCCCTCCATCAGTTAATTAAACATGATATAAATCACCACATGTATTTGTAGAGTATGATGAATATGGCCAAGTCAAAGGAATGACGAATCTCTGCCAGCCTATAAGAGTGTGAAGCCCCCATTGGAAGATTACCCCTTTGGAAACTCAATCTGCTGGGGTAGGCTTTGTTGCATTAATCCCTCAGACGGTATTATGTAACTCGAAACCTGGAGCTGTCATCTTTAGCCAAAATTTCAGCCATAACTTCCTCAGCTTTCACCCAATCATTTAAATCAGCATTCACAATGCTTAACAAAGATCAAGCCTTTCAGCAGACCTGCGTGCTGCTTCTTACCACCTGGGACTCCAGTAACATGTTTAATAAATATTTCATTTTGTTTTAACATGAAGACTTCTCTCCCCCACCCTACTTTCTCTATCTTTTTCTTTCTTGGGGAACCAAGGGATACCCCCAAGCAGCACATTCTTTCACTGTGGTCAGTTAGGTTTGGAGCCTTAATAAAATAATTTTCTCCCTCTCTCTCACCCCACTCACATGCTAGGGAGTCTTGTTAAACTAGAGAAGTGATAGAAACACAAGATAGGTATTTTGGGAAGATCAAAGTCCCACCTCAAGACAGCTCTGTAAGAAACTGGAGTTCTCTTTGAAAAGTGCTCAGTTTACAAAGTAGAGAGGTATTAAACCCCAGGGGAAAAAACCAAAAAGGTCACATTCAAATAATGTTTAAGGTCTGATGGTAGTTAATATGGGATCTACTTCAGCCACTATTTGTGTATTATTCCCAATATCTATTCACAGCGAATGTATAATAGCTCCAAAGGAACCATTATGCTCTGAAGACATACGCATATGATGGATTCTTAATACCAAATACATTATCTACTCAGTAGGTATGTTTTAACCTCAATATCTTGGCTCAGGGGGAGGGGTGGGAAAATGGCCTGTAAATTTCTTTTGGGGAAAAAAATAACCCTGCAGCTTGCCTGGGCCTTAGATGTTATCCCTCACTCAGTGGGAACACTGGAGACTTTATGTTTCACACAGGAGGAAGAACTAATGCTTCAAATTCTTGCCTTACTTGCGCTATCCCTCTTTCCCCTATTCAAGGGGTATTAGCATCTGCCATTTCAGCCCACTTCAAGCCAAATGGTGTTTAGGTTATGACGACTCTCTAGTATAGTTATAAAAGTAGCTCATTCTAAAAGGATTCATATGTCTCCTATTAAATCTGTCAGTGCAAAAAATCACTAAATTTTTTTGCTTATACTATAGCCTTGGTTTAAGGTTTTTTTTTTTTGAGTGGGGGCATGGTGTTATATTCTATAATTTCATTGGGGTGGAGAATTCTTGATCAACAGCTTGCCTGTAAATTATAGTTGAGTGTTGCTTGGGACAGTGAGAAGTTAAGTGACTTGCTTATGATCATATAACTTATACTTGCCAGATGCAGGATTTATACTTAGATCTTCCTAGCTCTCTAACTACTATACCATGCCGACTCTTAGTTTAAAATAGTGTTGAATGTCAGGGAGGCATAACTTAGTCTGTGTGGTTATGATGATTCTTTGAGCAATGAATAATATCATTGGGGTGTTTTTATGGAAATAAAGAATAAAAACTTTAAAGAGCCATAAAAACAAACTATTTTCAATATAAAATGCAAAAGGCCTGAGAAAGAAATTTTCATTTTCTATTTATGTTGTAAATATGATTTATTTTATGTACAGTTTTAATTTTATAAAAATTTACCCCAACAGAACTCAGTATCTTCAGTGATTCTCTGATTATTACTATCAGGGGAGGCATAATACAGGGAAACATAGGACAACCAAAGGTGAAGTGAGGTCACTGTCATGGAGAATGTCTATCACAGAGTTCAGATTAAAGAAGGGTTCCCCATAGATGATGATAGCCTCCAGATGCTCTTGTTTGTAGATGACATTATACTGACTGCAGAGCTTCATAGTGTAATTCACAATCACTCAAAAGAGTTTGAGCTAAGAGAAAAAACCAAGTGACTGTTGTCCATAGTAAAATATGCAGAAAAGAATCAAAAGAGTGGGTCTATGTGTATGTTTAGGCGCACACACATGTGTGCATAAATATATATTATACACATACGCATGTGCATGTGTATTCTGTGTGTATGTGCAAAATGTATTTACACATGCATGTGATATATCTCAAAGATATATATATACATATATATATATATATGTTCACATACACACATCTCTATATTTTGAAATACAGTATGGATGTATAGATGGACAATGAACTGAGTCCAGAATTGAATAGTATGAAGAGCTTAGACTAGATTATATTTGGTCTAACCATTTTTGATGATAAAAGATTTATTTCTTGGACAACAACAATAATTATTATATTGACAAACATTCATAAAATACCATTGTAATCAAATGGGTTACCAAAAAGGCAAAGAAGACACAAATGGTAGTATTTCTGCTACAGAAATGCTAGGAAAAGGTGTGATAAAAGATATTATTGAAGAGGTATATTACCAGAAAAGGACATGGGCCAGTTATATGGTGAGAATAGGGGATAGCACAAGGGTGATTTTTATATTGCAGTGGTAGAAGATTTGGGAGAAGACACAGACAAAATAGTAGTGATAGCTTTTATTTACATAGAACTTTAATATTTGCAAAGCATTTTATAAATATTATCCCATTTGTTCTTCACAACAACCCTGGGAAGTATAGATGCTATTATTATCCCTTTTACAGTTGAGGCAACTGAGGCAGGTGGAGATTAAGCAACTTGCCTAGCATCATACTGCCAGGAAATGTCTAAGGTCAAAGTGCTTCTGACTCCAGACCTAGAACACTATTGGAAATACTACCTAGTTTTGTAATTGCCTAAATTCCCATATGATAAATTCCCATATGGAGTGTGATCTCAACCACTACAATCACTAAAATCATGTCACTAAAATTAACTGTCCATCAGAGAATTAAAATTCTTAACATACATTACTTCCATGCTTCAATTGGGGAAAACAAAACAAAATGGAAGTTATTGATAAAGTTTCTAAGGATGTTAATATGAAACTGAATTTTTGATATATGAGATATTTGTTGTGTAAGTTTAACTTTGAAGAATATACTGATTGAATAACAAGCATAATTTTATCCCATAGAGTCCATTTGAAATGAAATGAAATGTTTTAACTAACATCTTCCAATATAATGGAAGAAACAGTGGACAGGGTAGTCAAGAGATTTAGATTCTAATGCTCACTACTTTTTAGCTATAGGATCCCACATTTGTCACTTTCCCTCTGTAAGTCTTCATTTTCTTCTCTGTAGAGTAATGTTTCTGACCTAAATTATTTCTAAAATGCATCCCTGTTCTAAAATTCTATCATTCTACTACTTGTAATGTAATACTGCTTTAGACTCAGGTGTGAAGATCATTTTGCTGTTTCATTTAAACTATTATCATCCACTCATAAATATATACATTAATATAAAATAAAGTTATTTGTAGAAGTTGGACTTAGGTAATAAATTCTGCTTTTTAATCTATTTCCCTTTTTCTATTTGTTTGTAGCTGTATGAGTAAAGAAATCTTGCAAAAATACTATATTTCTCAAAAGTTATATGGACATAAATCATTTAGTATTGTTTGAAAGAATCTTATGACTCAAAGGATCAAAATGTGAATTCATTTATTTCTAAGTCATAGTTTCAAATCTAACTTAGGTTGATTTTTTTTCAATCCTTTCTTCTTGTTGTTGTTGACAAGTATTGCCCTCCAATTATTATCTAAATGGGGTGTATTTGCTTATGTCTGATTTAATCCAAGATTCTAAGTTTTGCACATGGTGATCTCATCTCTAAAAGGGGAATAATAATAAAGCCTAACATACTTACTTTATAGTGTTGCTGTGAGACTCAAGCACAATAATGCATTTTAAATACTTTGAAAACTTTAACTACATAAATGTCAGTTATAATTAAACACAAATTTATTATTACTAACAAAAGAGATGAAAGTTATATTTTAAAAAAGAGACATGGAACATAGAGGCAAGGCAGGCAATCAATCTGAACAGAATAAATTGTGGCACAGCTTTGTAAGGATAGTGTCAAAATGCAATAGTTTAGGTTAACAACAAAATAATGATTTTAATAGCTAATATTCATACAGTACTTACTATGAGCCCAGCATGGTGCTAAGTGCTATAGAATTATGTCATTTGATCCTGACACAACCTAGAAAGGTAGGGTTAATATTGTTAACTCCATTTTACAGGTGAGGAAACTGAAGCATACCAAGTTTAAATAACTTGTCCAGAGTCATACAAACTAATAAGTGTTTGAGGCCATATTTGAACTCAGGTCTTCCTGATACCTGATAAAGTCCAAAACTCTATCCACTATTCCAATTATTTTAGATGTATTGGGAATATGGCACAGTCAAAGGTAATAGGAAAATAATAAGTGAGAGAAAATAAGTAGAGCTGTTCAATTAATATTTTGCTTCTCTTTTCTCTGCAGAAGAGAACACGACACCATGCTCTCAGGGAAAGAGTTTTGAAACTAGAATCAGAGGACTTAGTGTATAATTTCTTGCTGTTTTTCCTTTTATCCAGAGGAAGAAAAATCAAGCAATTTCTATCCCTTTTCTAGGGTTACCTTTTATACTAAGACTACAGAGTATAAATAAGGACAAAATCTGAATTTAGACGGGTGAGAAACAATTTTTATGAATTTATGAATTGGGCACACCATGCTAGCTCTTCCAAGTCTATGTTTCTTCTTCTAAAAAATGACATGCTTGGAATAGATGATCTTTAAGTCCTATTCACCTCTAAATCTGTGATTCCCATAAAATATTCCCATGTGTGTTTGAATTTGTACAAGATAGATTCCTTGGTCACTCAACTTGGTAATGTAATCTAAAAGCCCAAGAGTGGATCATCAACACTAGGATATGTCATATCAGAAAGAGGTAGATTGTAGAATTGGTGAATTTTGAGAGATTTTCCAAGATTGCCTGGTTTTATTGGATTATTATAACTTATTTGGACAATTGTCTCAATTTTTTTGCTCAGGGAGAGAGCAGGCAACAAAATATGTTGCTTTGCCCTTGAAGACTTTGTAATCCACTAATACTAGACAGGACATTTCCTTTTTACATCACTGACCCACCCTATATGTTCTGAAGAGCTCCTAGCTTATTGTGAACACTCAATAAATATTAATAATCATTCAGTCAATCAATCTGCCACCTTTCATAAGCGCTAAATTTCTTTCACAGTATAAAAACACAGTTGACATTTCATCAAAATGCAAGAATCTTTTTGCGTAGTCATTTTATCTTTGATCTCCGAGTATGTGTATATAAAAATGTGTATGCATACCAGAATCCTCTTTAAAGAGAGTCTGTTAATGTCAAAAAAAGTGTTTATTCTGCCTCTTGACATTTTTCCTGCCTTTATTTTCTTCACTTTTCATAATCTTCCATTTTCTCTCCTATAAGTAATACTTCATTTGTCTTTGGAAGCAGTCAGTAGGCAATATGACTGCAGGATTCTGTGGGATTAAGGCTCTATTAAAATGTTATTTCAGTGAAACTCCCAAAGCCTGGCTGTCACTGAAGAATACCTAGAGATAATTCCACCATCCCCTCTCATTCACAGGCTCACCTGTGTTTGCAGGTACATAAATATTCTCTATTCAATTGCTACATTTTTCCCCTTTTCTCTTTTGCAAGATTCACCCACATACTTGTAGGAGGGAGGATAGGATCATAGAGCTAGAAGAGATCTCAGAAGCCATTCAGTCCAATTCCTTCATTTTACAGATGAGGAAACTGAGGTACAAAGAGGTTAAATGATTTGCCCAGAGAATATTGGCAAGAGAATTTGAGCTTGAATCATCCTGCATTAAAGTTGTGCCCTATCCACCTTTTTTGTCTGCTTCTCCACTCCCAGTGGAAATATTCATTTTTTTTCCTCCATATTTTTACTGTAATCTGATTTTTGGCCATAGGTTTAAGGAATACATCTGATTATAAATCCTTAGTACTCTAGAGGGGCCAGCCATGATGTCATTGGTTATAAAGTAAAAGGTCAATTCTTGAGAAGATCACCTCTTTTTGCTTCCAATTAATTTCATTACTTACTATGGGAAGTTCAAATGAAAACAACTTTCTTTTTGTAAAGAAAATATTCTCATGCCCCTCTTATTTTGCTCCATAATAAAATGCCATTTTTACTCATGTTTTGAAAACACTTATGGCTTGCATAATTAGTGGGATATATATTGTGGAACTGAGTGTTCATGAAAGACAGCTACATTGAACTCCAATAACAGGATACACATGTAAGTCATGAAGATTTTTATATTTTAATGAACTGAATTTAACAATGCCAGAAGTCATTCATAATACTTATAACCAAGCAAACCAACACTAACCTGAAGCTTTTTCATTTCAAATAGTATTCATCAAACATCTATAATAATAGCTAACAGTTTTAGGCTTGCAAGTCACTTTAAATATATTATCATATTTGATCTTCACAATAATCCTGTGGGTTAAATATTCTTTCTTCTAATTCTTTTCCCTCATTTTATAAAGAAGAAAACTGAAGCTGAGGGCTGCAAAGTTAACTTATCCAGTATCAAAAAACTCATAAGTATCTGAAATAGAATTTAAATTTACATCTTCAAGTCCAGAGTTCCATTCATTATATCAAGCTCTCTGGGATTACAAAATCAAAACCAAATAGTTCTTTCATTCAATGAATTACTAGGGTTATACAGTAACCACACAAATGAGAAAACACAAAGTACATGCTAATAAATAAAACGTAATTTTGTGGTGGTGATGGTGGTCTGTGTAAAGGAGTACTAACAACTAAGGGATGAAGGAATTGTTAGAAAAAGCTTGATGTAGGATGTGGCCCTGGAGCTGAATTTTGATAGTAATTAAGAGATTCTAGGAGTTGGAGATCAGAAGAGAGATTATGCCAAGAATGAAAGAAAATCAGTTCAAAGACATATAGTGAAAAACAGATTTCTCAATGAGGAAAGTCCTACCAATATTTCTGAAACTTATTGTCTTAGAGAGTTACTTGAGGCATAAGAAGTTGTGACTTTTTAAAAATTCTAGCTAATATGTGTCAGACTTGAATCCATGTTTTCTTGATTCTGTTAGGTCTCTATCAAGTATTCCATGATTATATAGATACTTCATTTGTACTGATACCTGCACATACATACATACCAAATGTACACATTTGTACATATATATTTATGTATATATTTATATTATATATTATATGTATGCACATATTGGTATGTATATACATATATTGGTACATATATTTCCCACTGAAATATGCCTAAGATATAGATATATGCATATATATGTATGTATACCTATGAAATATATATTCATATATACATATATACATTATATATGCATATTATATTATATATATGATTTTGAGGACCCTGTTTCCCTAACACATTAAAATTACCATGATTTCCTATGTATTTTTAGAAGCATAGAGGTCAAAATACCAAGTGAAGTTATTCAAAGATTTACAGATATATTTGCCATGTATTAAAATGACTCCCATTTGTTACTTAATTTTTAAAATTGATTTTACTTTTTTTGGAGGTTATGGTGAATCTTCTGGGGGATTTGCTTGGTTTCTATTAGTTAGACTTTGTGGCTTGCACTATACCTTGTAATTTTCTCAGCACAATAAAATGTCGTTTTGAGTGTTGCTACCTAGATTTATATTGAAAATACTTGTGATACTTTTATATACAGTGAGTTTAATACTTGTATGTGAAAGCAAATTGATTGCAGGCAATTCTGTGCTTGAGTACCCCCGGAGTAAAAGGAATTACTGTAGCAACCCTTGGGATCTCCTATTCTCAGAAAGGGTGTTTGCACATTCAGATGACTACCAGGATGGGGGAAGAACAAGGGATTGTTTAGTTCTGATCAGGAATTATATAAACATTTTTTAATTCAGGGAAATTATTTTTGAGGGGAAAAAAGAAGCTCAAGAGACACTTATGTTTAATGTTTTTAATTTGGTAAAATGAGCTGCAGGAAAGTGTGTCTACTTTGAAATGAGTATATGAATATCTTTTAAGGTTGGATTAAATTCCCAAACCATGCAGTTTAGGGGATATGGAGGTTTGGAAGTGCTTGGTTGGATTAGTGAGTAAAACACTGAATGACTTTTCACCTCTGACAGCCTGATATCTAATGAAGCAAATCCAGCATATGACAGAGCAACTTGAAACTGTTACCCCCACACTATATTGATTCTCATTTACAGAATAAAAATGAGTATTCTTGGCCAAAACTTGTGATCAAGATTGTGAGCTCTTATGTGTGAATTTGAGATTATAAATCCTTCTTTCCTTGATCTTCAAACTCAATTCAATTTTACACAGATCTTTTAAATATTTGTTAAGTTTGTGCTAGACATATTTAGACATTCTAGGTATACAATGACCACAATGGAAAAGAACTCTTGCCCTCGATAAGCTTAAAAGCTACAGAGGGATACAAAACAAATGTATAAAGTAATGTAGGCTGACTATGTGATGATTAACTATGAGAGACTTAGCTCTTCTCAGCAAAGCAATAACCTAAGACAGTTCCAACAGACTTGGGAGAGAAAATGCCATCCACATCCAGAGGGAAAACTATGGAGACTGAGTGTAGATTGAAGCATATTATTTTCACCTTTTTATGCTTAATTTTTCTCATGATTTCTCCCTTTGTTCTGATTTTTTCCCTTAAGACTTTCTTAATGCTTCTTATAGGAAATTACAGTTGAACTGTGCTTTGGGACAAAACTAACAAATCAGAGGGAGTATAGATAAGAGGAAGAGGTTTCAGGAACCAAGGTACAGCCTATATAAAAGACATAGAGAAAGGACGATCAATGGCCAAGGTGATAAATGCCAGTAGATCATTCTGAATATCATACAGACTATTTCGAAGAGAATAATGTGAATCAAGTCTGGAATGGTAGGGTAGATCTAGGAGTGATGTACTTTAAATGATGACCAGAGGGTTTTTTATTTTATCCTAGAAGTAGGAACTCCAGAAGATATTAAATTATTTAGAAAAAACAAAAAAAGTTTTGTTTTCACTGGAAATAAAACAACAATATTTTACTTTTGATTTGCAAAAGTGTAATGGTCACATACTTTCTACCCCACATGCCAACATGCAAAGGTAGAATTCTGAGTGTATACTAATATAGGCTGGCAGCCTTTGTGGTATCAAAGATTGGTTCAAGAAGGAACCTTATGAAGTTGCTCAGGTTGCTCTTGATTGATTATGAGTAAATCACTTTTTCTTTTAGACCTTTAGTTTCCTCACTTGTAAAACAAGAATAGTAATATTATGAGACAGTGGAGCATAGATAGCATAGAAGAGAGAAATCTGGCTTGGAAACAAGGCAACTCAAGCTTAATTCCAACAACTGATGTGTCCTAGCTAGATGACCCTGAGCAAGTCAATGAATTTCTTAGTGCCCCAGACAACTCTCTAAGACATTATGTGAAAAATGGATTGCTCAGTATCAGTCTTTTTAAGTTGGGGGTTCCCTATGCAAATGATAACAGGATTCCTTCTCCCACCCCCCTACATACATATGATTATACATATATAAATGCATGTATATATACATACAATATATATGTACATGTATACATATACTTTTCTCATAATAACTATGAGGTGTTTAAAGATTCTAAAATGGAAAGGACTATACAAACATGTTATAATTACTACTATTAATAATGAATCTTCCTCTACAATTAGTAGGGTTAGACTAATCTCACAGCAGCCACTGTTGCTCATTGGGATGAATCCTAACTAGTAAAAAAGAAGATAGTGAATAGTAATGACTAACTCTCAAGATTAAATTCAAATATTTGATATAGAAATTAGGAAGAATATAAAAAATAGAATCCCTTCCCCACTTTCCCCTAAGCCCAGAGCTTCAGGAAATGAGAAGTGTAGGTATAGGCAATAACAATCAAACCAAGCAGAGTTTTTTGGGCTCATTCATAAGAGTAACATTGTTACCACCCCCCTTTTACAGCTCAGCCATTTCAAATATTGGCACTTTTAAATGTCAAACTTATACTATATAATATACATTTATCATGGAGATTCAGATCTCAAAAGGTAATGATTCAAGTGGAGAAAATTAGAGCACAATGGAAAGAAATTGGTAGAGTTAATGTTTTTTCACTTGAGTCTGACTTTGGATAAGTTGCTTGTGCCTTTATAAAATGGAGGTGCTATTTGCTTCTTGTTTTCTGTAGCAAGTGATCAACAAGCTACAAAAAATCAGGTTGTTGAAGGCACCAGATAAAAGGTTTGTACTATATAAATACAGACCAAAATGTGGAATGGGAATGCTTTGGAGATGCTTTTACTTTTAGAGATCAACTAGTCATCCTCAACTTTTTTATAAATGAAGAAGTTGAGTCTGGAAAAGAGTATGTCTTAACCAAGGTTACAAAGCTAATTAATAATTGCATTAATTAGGGCTGAGGTCCTCCCCACATCTGCCTCATAGAGTCCTTCTCTCTCTCTAAGACATATTTGAAGTACTATCACATCTACATGAAAACCTCCCTGATCCCCTCCACTATAGATAGATCCTTTGTATCTATCTTTTTTATACTGATTGTATACACACACACACACACACACACACACACACACACACACTCTGTCTCTCTGTCTGTCTCTCTTCTGTCTCTCTGTCTCTGTTTTTCTGTCTTTTTCTGTTTCTCTCTCTGTTTCTCCATCTCCCTCTGTTTCTCTCTTTTTCACACACACACACGCACACACACACACACACACACACACTGTCTCTGCCTCTCTCTTCTGTCTCTCTCTGTGTTTCTCTCTCTGTCTTTCTGTTTCTCTCTCATGTCTCTCTATCTCTCTCTGTTTCTGTTTTTCTTTCTATCTTTCTCTGTTTTCTCTATCTCTCTCTTCTGTCTCTCTGTATCTCTCTCTCTGTTTTTCTGTCTTTCTCTCTGTATTTCTCTGTTTCTCTGTCTCTCTCTTTTTCCATCTCTCTGTGTCTCTCTCCTTTTCATACACACACACACACACACACACACACACACTCACATACTGTGTTTAATGTAAACTCCTAGTGAGTAAGGATTATTTAATTTATTGTATTTGAATTCCCAGTGCATAGTCTAGTGCCTGACACATAGGAAACATTTAATAAATGTTATCAAATGGTTGACTTATAAGTTTCTTGACTCCTGGTGTGGCATTCTTTCTACCATGCAGTTTTATTTCTCAAATCTCTTAGTTACTTCATAGATTTAGTCCCATGATTTCATATCATATTATTGTGAGCCTGATGGCCTCTTTGCCAAGCATATTCCACTTATTGATGAGTCTGAGTCTGAGATCCTCAAGGATAATACTTCTATAGGTTCTGGTTTTTACCAGTTTCTTAATCAGTGTATCATTTGAGAATGAGCTATGAAAGTTATGAAATTAAATGGTAACTTTTAGCTCAGTGTCTATCACTTATAAATCCACCACAAAAAATTTCTAACCATTACATGTATTTAATCACAACATTCATCCAACAAATTTTTATTTATTTATTGAGCCTAAAGCACTATGTTAAAGGACACTGTGCTAGGTATTGATGATTATAAGATTTTTTTTTAATGACATAGGTCCTATCCTTGAGAAATCTATTTTATTAATAGGCAGGGCTAACTTTAAAAAATAGGATTATTATGTTTCTTTTCTTCTTAGATTTTATTCATGATTCCTTAACATGAGTGCTTTGCTTCAACTAGGTTGTATACACTATTTCCTAAGCAGGCTGTATACTGTCCTTTCTTTACCTTGATGGTCGAATTCTTTCCAAGAGTTATTCTCTCTATTTTCTTTAATGCTCTCCACCTAACTTTATCTTTCCACATCAAGCCTTTCCTGATCCCCTCAGCAGCAAGTACTTCTCCACTTAAATTAAATTGCATATATTTTGTATGCATCTCTCTCTCTCTCTCTCTCTCTCTCTCTCTCTCTCTCTCTCTTTATTTATACATATATTGCTTAATCCAAAAGAATGTAAGCACTCTTGAGACAGGGGTGGTTTCATCTTTGTATTAGCAATACCCATCACAGTTCCCCATAAGTAATAGTACTTAATAAAAACTTATTGACTGTTGGGCCCTACACATTGAATCTGACTCTTGCTTCCTTTATAAATCCTTCATTAACTGTTCCATTATATAGCAATCTCTTTCTCTTCTGAATTACTAGAGATTTTACAAACTGCCTTTAATATTGATCATTTCTTAAATATTCTGAAAGCAATGATCTTGTGCTCTATTGCCACTGTCTTTCTCATAATAGGTGCTCAATAAATCTGTTCACCTATCAAGATTTGGAAAAAAATGTTTATTTTTTTCTTAGAAGGGTCTAGCATTTATAGCATATTAGTTATGTCATGCAAACCAAGTTATGGACATATGATGATAGAATTGCCAGAGTTTAAAAAAAAACACTTTTTTTTTCAGAGAAAGTAGGTTAAAGATTAGTACAAAAACACTCAAAAGTTTTTAAAAATATGTTTACACACATATACAAATATACATATACTACATAACTCATGAACACATACTTAAAATTCTTAGTTCAGTTTTATATTATGGAAACTGCTTAAAGACTTTTTGGGACACATTGTACATATTTATTAGGGGAACTCTCTTCTCTATTTAGTACAGGCAGATACAGGTTAATTTTAAATTCTGGACTATTTATTTTGATTAGGTAATAGGTTACTGAAAATATTTATGACATCTTGCTATCCATTTAGGATTATTGCCAGTCTTGGACCTCTATTCTCTTAGGCCAAAATGGAATGTACTGGTACATATATTCTGACCATTTGCTCTGTGAACTAATGCAACTTCTTGTTGTCTGTTCGTCCTAAGAGTGCATTATATAGATTGCAGTTCATTTCGAATGCAGCTGTTAGGGTCATGACTCACACTGAGATTAATCATTATGCCTGGGTTAGCTTCAGAATCACTTTGATTACCCATTACATCTTTGGGAGATTATAAGATGTTGCTTTTAACTTGCAAGGATTAGGTTAGCACCCACTTAGTTCCAAGACATGCATTTACTTTGTTTCTTTTGGTATTATCTGGTCACAGGAGATGGCAGGTGTTCTCCAAAAGCTTTGCCTTCAAGAATTAAGTCATGTTGAAGCTTTCTGACATTAAGCTGAAGAATGTGTATATAGTATACACTGTATGTATATAGAAAGTGTACAAATGTCTAATATGGCAATTATAAATATTTATGTTACACATTTATGACTCATAATAAATGTGATAGATAAGCATATACTTTCAGTTTTCAACATCCCTTTAGAAGTGATTATCCAACACAAAAAGTTACCATGAATCCCAAAAGTTGCTAATGAAAGCCCTGTCACATTTGTCCATCCCATCTGTATTTCCTAAAATGTCCCTTAGCTCTGTTCACATTGATCCTTTTTGTAATTCAGTGCATATCCAGCATGAAGTGAAGGTTGCTAGAGAGAAGCTTTGCTAGCGCTCCCCGTTAGATTGTGAGCATGAACCTGGAACATTAACAAAGATGACATTTTCCAACCAAAGCCTGCAACACAAATTCGGCTAACAGAAACGAACAACCACAGGGAAAAAAAAAAAGACCAACTCTATTACTTTCCTCAGAATAAGACTCATGTAGGTTTCTTCTGCGCACAAAGGGAATAAAGTTTAATGTAATATTAGGCAGTATAGTAAAATGGAAGGTGTTGGCCTAGGATTAAGGGAGAATTAAGGTTGAATCACTTACTAGCTGTATGCAAGGTACAGTCTTCTGCATCAGTGGGGGTGATCATTTTTATATAATCTGTCTCACAGGGTTGTTATGGGCGATGTACTTGTAAATCTGAAAGCACTAAATATATGTGGATTATCATTAACAATAGCAAAAAGGAAAGAGTGAATGGGTTAGAGGAAAGAACTTTCTGTCAATCAGTTGATAAAGGTTTGGTCTCCTCTGCACCTAAATTCTGAGGATTTAAAGAGAGATTTGCAGTCAAAGACTCTAGATTCAGATCCTGACTTTGCCACTTATTCTAGGTGTGACCTTGGATGAATCACATTACCTATTGGGCCTCAGGGGTTGACAATATTAAAGGCAGAAGGTTAAGGAAGAGGCAAAGCCACACCAAAATGAAAATGAGCAATTTAACATTAACCAAACAATTATTGTAGGAGTTTGAGAAGGAAAAAAATTAAGAAAAAAAATCAGAGGAAAGAAAAAATATTTTTAAGAAGGAGAATGTGAAAAATTTCTCATTATTTATATGGTTTCAAGAAATCTGACACATTGAAAAAGCTAGCTGGACCAACCTGAAAACAGAAAACTAGTACTCCATTATTAATACAATACAGCATAGCACAACACACACAACACAATACAACACAATAGAATATAATAGTTATATCCAAGGAGGTAAATAATAGCTTTTCTGCAAAACTGAAAAGGAGTGGGGTCAAATAAGGTTGACAATTGTTGACTGAGAAGCATTACAGTGAGATATGAATGCCTAGCAAAGAACTTATTAGCTTTTTCTCAGATACAAGTCTTAGCCTACTTCTCTTAGAAGGAATCATATATCTACTGCAAAGAATGTCAGTCTCTTCCAAATATAATCCAATTAGACCTATATATATATATGTGTGTACCTTCATATACTATAAATAAATTATTCTTTGCTTCTATTCTAGTGTCACTAAAAAAATATAAACACTTAGATAAATATATATTCGTTGGGGAGCAAAAAGAGAGTGCCAAAGAGCCTCAGGGTTGTAATGACAAAATATTATCAATTTAATGATTATTGAACAAGTTATCCACAAGAGTCATAATAATTATATTGTCTTTTTTATTGATTATGACAAAGCCTCTGACTCAGTTCTACCTTCATGGTTTACCCATGTACTGGAAATATATCAAATAGAGCCAAATATATAATGAAAATACTAGAGTTATTTATGTCCATATGAAAAATTGTTTCCAATATCATCAACAAAATAATGTTATGAGAAATTTTTTTACAAAATGTGACATTTTGAAGATAAAGTGTTTAAGTTTATTATCGTTCTCTTTGACCTTACATTCATTATCATTTCTCTTAAATAAAGCTAATTATACCTTATGGATTAAAAAGAAATATGAACCTAAACATCTTATTAATCACTTAGTTGGAGAAAGCTATATGATTCCACTGAAAAACATATTTAAGGGGCAGCTAGGTGGTGCAGTAGATAGAGCACCAGCCCTGAAGTCAGGAGCTTCTGAGTTTTTTATGTTCAAAACATACGAAATGATAATTTTTCAACATTGACCCTTGCAAAACCTTTCTCCCACTTCCTTCCTTAGATGACAAGTAACCTAATATATGTTAGACATGGTAAAACTATATGCTAAATCCAATATAGGCATACATATTTATACAATTATCTTGCTGAACAAGAAAAATAAGATCAAAAAAGGGAAAAAAATGAGAAAGAAAATAAAATTCAAGCAAACCACAACAAAAAGAGTGAAAAGGCTATGTTGTGATCCACCTTCTGTTCTCACAGCTCTCTCTGGATGTAGATGGCTTTCTTCACAAGATCATTGGAACTGGCCTGAATGATCTCATTGTTGGAAAGAGCCATGTCCATAAGAATTAATCATTATATAATCTTGTTGCTGTATATACAATGATCTCATGGTTCTGCTCATTTCACTTAGCATCTGTTCATGTAAGTCTCTCCAGGTCTCTCTGAAATCATCCTGCTGATTGTTTCTTATCGAACAATAATATTCCTTAACATTCATATACCATAACTTATGCAGTCATTCTTCAGTTGATGGGCATGCACTCACTTTCCAGTTTCTTGCCACTACAAAAGGGGTTGCCACAAACATTTTTGCACATGTTAACCTGGAACTACTTATGAGGTCAACAGTCTGATTCTTTAGTCTTTTGAACCAAACAAGTTTCAGTAAAACTCTCAATATCTTTTAAGGAAAAACTAACCTAATTTGCACCAGAGGAAGGAGTTAATATATTCCTCCATTACATTGTGATGACCACATTCCAAAAGTTGGAGCCAGGAGAGAGCGAAGGAGATTTCTATTCCATTCTTTCATATGATTTTTTTGGCCCACTTTATACATAACCATCACTGTCACCAGGCTTTATAAAGATAAAAAATGACATCGTATCTACTTAAAAAGGAATTATATTTGAAATATAATATGCAGAACTAAGTATGGAACAAAATATAACATAATAATACACAAATTTTTTTAAGACAAATATCTTAAGGTATTTGGAGATGTAGGAATTCAAAAACTTGGGAAAATAGGGATTTTACTACCCAAAATGCAATTAAGAAATAAATCATTAGATAGATAAGTCTACCTATATGCCTACTTTCTCATTGCTGAAAGATATGAGAATATTTTATGTATGCATCAAGGACATTCATAATAAAGAAAAGATGAAAAGGGATAAGACAAACTTTTTCAAATTATATTTTTAAAAAAACTATATCTTTATAGTTACAGAATTAATGATAAGATAATTTTTATAGATAATTTTTTAAAAAATGATTCAATAGAGTAAAATTTTATCTTAAAGATTTTCTCTAGATAGAATCTCCCATTCATATATCAAAATCATACCTGATTTCTCAAAAGATGTAATAAAAGAGATAATTTGTCTACCTAGTTATAATTAATAGAGACATAAAACAGGATGTCATATGCTTGGAAAAGTTCTCTTATCCTAAACACTGTCCAATATAGAGTCCAAATGAAAGTGGAGTTAATGATTAATGGTTAAGTCCTCCAAATGTTCCTTTTTTTGGGGATGATGTTGATTATAGTGAATTTCAAAAAATTGCATTCTCCCAAAAGAGATTCATAGTCTCTCAAAAGGTTTCACCCTAACTATACATATGGAAAAAAACTAAATGAAAAAAAAAATATATTCCTCTTGTCCAGACTGACAGTCAATCAGGAATTGTACTAAGTACTAAGGATGCAAAGACAAGGTAAAATAAAAGTCCATGCTCTCAGGAATTTCATGGTGGAAACAGCACAAAATAACTATGTGGGATAGTTTCAAAGGGAAGGCCCTAAGATTAAGGAGGACTGGGAAAGGCTTCTTGCAGAAGAGTTCAGCTGAGAGTTGAAGGAAGCCAAGGAAGCTAGGAGACAGAGTTGAGGACAGAGAGTATTCCATACATGGGGGATACTTAGTGAAAATGCACAAGAAACAGGCCACTGTCTTTTGATTTAAATTTGATTTGATTTGATTTAAAAAATAGTGTCCTGGGGAGTAAAACGTAAGAAGACTGGAAAGGTAGGAAAGGAATAGGTCTGAAGGGCTTTGAAATACAAACTGAAGAATTTATATCTAATCCTGGAAGTAAGAAGGAGTCACTGGAATTTGTTGAGTGTGTGTGTGTGTGTGTGTGTGTGTGTGTGTGTGTGTGTATAAAAGAGAGAGAGAAACAGAGACAGAGACAGAGAGACAAAGATATGCAAAGAGAGACAGAGCAAGATCAGACTTGTGCTTTAGGAAGATCATGGAAGATGGACTGATGAATGGGAAGATATTTGAGGCAAGCAGAGTATAGACATATGGTGATGAAGGCCTGTTCAAGAGTGATGGGTATGTCAGCAGAAAGAGAAAAGTGTGTATGAAAGATATGATAAAGGTAGAAAAGACTGGACTTGACAGATGATGGATGTGGGTAGTGAAAGATGATGTCCAGGTTATAAGTCAGGGTGACTGAGAGAATGGCGGTATACTGAACTATTATAGAAGTCTGGAGGAAAGGAGGATTTTAGGGAAAGATGAGTTCAATTTTGGGCATGTTGATTTAAGGTGTCTCTGGAACAGAGGCAGCTGGGTGCCCTGATGAACACCTCAGCTCAAATACTCCTCTGATACTTCTTTGGCTCTATAGTAGGTCACTTAACTTCTATTTATGCCTTAATCCACTGGAGAAGGAAATGGTAAACCACTCTAGTGTCTTTGCCAAGAAAACCCCATGGACAGTATTGACATACTATGTTAAGTTGGACATGACTGAACTTCAGCAAGAACAACAAGAGGACATCTAGTTGTACATATCTAGTAGGCAAGGCTGGAGATCAGGAGAGAGATTAGAATTGAACAAGTAAATGGACTGTGATCTGCATAGAGGCGATAATTGAGACCATGAGAACTGATAAAATTGCCAAGTAAAGAGTATAGAGAGAAAAGAGAAGAGTCATAGACCCTTTGGGACACTCAATAACTCATAAGCAGGGGTAGAGACATTATTTCCAAAAGGAGACTGAGGAGTAATTAGATAAGTAGGTGGAGAATAAGTGAATGACTGTGTCAGAGACATTGTCAAGCCATTCAGCAGGAGGGGATCATCAACAGTGGCCAAAGCTTCAAAAAGATGTAGTAGACTAGAAATTGAAAAAAAGCTTTCTGACTTAGCAGATAAAAGATCATTGCAAATAAGGGAGAGAGCAATTTCAGTTATGTAACAGAATCAGAAAACAGAATTCAAGAAGTTGAGAAGGGAGTAGGTGGGGAATAAACAGGCAATGAATGTACTATATTCTGGTTCCCCTACTTTCTGTTTTACTGCACCTTCTCAATCTCCCTTACTGGATTTTCATCCACTTTGTGTTCACCAACTGTGAGTACTGGGTTCTCTTTTCATCTTACTTTAATTCTCTTGGTGGTCCATGTTCTATGAATTCAACTGGCAACTCCATGCTGATGAGTCTGAATTCTACCAGATGTAACTTCTTTCTTGCATTTTCAACTGCTATTAAACATCTCAGACTGATGTTCTGTATATATCTGAAATTCAACATTTTCAATACAGAACACATTCTCTTTCCCCCAAATCTTCCCTTATTTCTAATTCAAATCTCTCCCCACTTCAGTCCATTATCTACTTAGCTGTCAAGTTCATCTTCCTAAGGTACAGATCTGATCATGTCATCTTTTCTAATCCATTCAAAACTTTCAGTGGCTCTTAGGATCAAATATGAAATCTTGCATCTGGCATTCAACACTCTTCCCTATTTAACTCTCTTCCTACATTTCTGGGTCTCTTCTACCTAGCTCTTTCTATATATTCTTTGATCCAATGATAGTGGCCTTCTCATTGTTCCTCACATAAAATACTCCATATCCTGACTGGAAAGCATGCCTGGAATACTTACAATTTTTATGTATTTTCACATATATTCACTATAATTTTTCTGTCTACATACATACATATATATATATATACATACACACACACACACACACACACACACACACACACATATATATAAACATGCTGGGGTCTACTCATATCCATCCACTCATGAGATCTGGTTCCTAAATTTTCAATGTGAAGATGTTTGTTTCAGAAATTGGTAAATATTATAAATTAGGACTCTGTTTATTATTTTCCTAAGAAAGTGATCCAACAAGCATTTGTAATGCAGATTAAACTTAAAAGTGTGTTGTGTATATACTTTTTCTCCTCAGATTTTTTACTAGCATACCACTACATTTAAATTTGTTTACATATGTATATATACAACTATACATATAATATAAATACACATAAATATTCACAAACTACCTATACATGCTTCCATGTTTGGATGTACATATAAATACAAGTATGTGCATGTATATAGACAGAAAAATAGATTGATATTGACCTAAGTCCCCAACTTGAATGTAATTTTGGATTATGTACTGGTTTGGTTTCTACATACATTGTGCACCTTTGAACAAATAACCAAAGATTGAATCTGGAGAAAAGGTTGAGAACCACTGAAATTGAAGTTACTCTCCTTTCAAATTGGAGCCACATTTCTGGCTACTCAAAGGTCAGTTTAATTATTTGAACAGGGTTGAAAATAAAAAAAAAAAATG
Source organism: Myrmecobius fasciatus (assembly GCA_023553655.1). Taxonomy (NCBI): domain Eukaryota; kingdom Metazoa; phylum Chordata; class Mammalia; order Dasyuromorphia; family Myrmecobiidae; genus Myrmecobius; species Myrmecobius fasciatus. Next base: position 54,025 of record JAJPUD010000743.1, on the reverse strand, counting down.
AAAGCGATTAGTCCTTCTGTGTCCCATTCTCATTACTCAGCTGTATTGGGTTAGAAGAATCTTGGCTGGTAGAGATGAACAGAGTCTTCATTGGATCTTAGTCACAGTGATCATTCAGAATGACCATATTTGTATGTATTATTATATTACTAAGGGACAAAATATTATTTTTCATAATTTTTGTTTTAACATAGTCTCTTGTACATAATAGTTATTTCATAAATGTCTGGTTTTTTTGAATTGGATTTGGAATACAAGATGGGGATACAAGTCATCATAATATAATTCAAAGAATATAGTACAAGTTGACTTTAATTTCTCTAATAATTAATTTCTCTTTTGCATTTTCTCCATTTTTTGAACAGGCAGAGAAGCAGCAAGATATAGTGGAAGAAATGCTGACCCTGCCTCAATTTTCTTGTCAAAGTGACAATAATACCTTTTAGTTGTTGATTAATCCTGTCCTCATTTGGGGTTTTCTTGGCAAAGGTATTGGAGTGGGTTGTCATTTCCTTCTCCAGCTCATTTTACAGAGGAAAAAATTGAGGCAGACAGGATTAAGTGACTTGCCCAGAGTCACATAGCTAGTGTCAGAAGCCAGATTTTAAGATAAGATATCTTTCTGACTCCAAGCCCCAGCACTTTATTCACTGTGCTACCCACCTAGCTGCTTTATATGGTTGTTTTCAAGATGAAATATATAAAAAACATGTATAAAGTTCTTTGGAAACTTTTAAAAATGTCACTTATTATTATTAGTATCTGATATATTTAGAGGACTAGGGAAGATCTACTAGGATAGTGTATGACCATCCTTTAAAATCATTAAAAGCCTTATTCAAAAATCAGATATGACCTTTAAGCATGTGCTTTTGTTGAATATGTATGAGGATTTCTATTGTGTATAGTTCTTATCTTTTCCATTGGATTACAAATTTTTCGAGGCCAAAATAATGTTTCTCTCTGTATATCTCTGTCTCCCTGAGCCTTGTCTCTGTAGTCTGTCTCTATCTCTCTGCCTATTTCAATCTGACTACTTCTGTCTCTTTTTTTCTATTTCTCTCTCTCTCTCTCTCTCTCTCTCTTTCTCTCTCTCTGCGTGTGTGTGTGTGTGTGTGTGTGTGTGTCTTTGCCTAAAACAACACTCTTCACCTAAAATATCTTCCTTATATGTTAGATTACTGGATAGAGGAAACTGGGGTCAAAATTATAGTCAACTAAACATTTATGTCTATATGATGGGAGTATTGTCTAATAACTGCCCCATTCTTAAGAAGATGAATGGTGTTTCTGTGTGATGATTCAGACATGATGATCTCTAGTATGTTAAAGAGGCTGAAGAAGTAGATTTTTATTGGTTACTGGGGTCAGAACCAGATGTGTCTTCAAAAGGATGGTCAAAGCTCATTCTCTCTCTCATGCCTGCTTGGTTCAAATGAGAAATACATTTTATAAGATTTTGTGTAGAAACAGGTCTTGGACCCTTCCCACTCAGGCCACAAATGGTCCATGAATATGGGTCTCTCGTTCCTTCTCTATTTGTTCTTTTTTTTTTATTATTCTTAGATGAAGGAAGACTGGTCTAAGTTGCAACTTTGCAAACTTTTAAAAGTTAAAAAAAGACAATCATTGTGTCTTCTCCACTGGTTATATTACACTCAAAAATGAACTTATGAGGAATACTTTGCAGTAATTGTATTAAACCTGAACCTACTCTCTCTAGGAATAAAGGTGACACGACAGGAGTGTGTCCCTAGATTTTAGGGAAATACTTTGTTCTTCTGTTCTTTCTATGTCTCTCAGTAAATATTTCTCTGTGAGAGCTAATCAGATGAGACTGGTTCAATGATACTGATACATTAAGCACAGGAACATATTAATGATATAAAGGGGATATTAATTATAGTTGGTTACTGAGATTAGGTAAAAAAATACTGCAATGGAGACTCAAGCCAATGACTTAGCAGGAAATTTCAGTTTCCCTGTCTCCCCCTCTCCCCATCCTCTCAATCCTCATATTTTATAACCCTGAAGGGGAACAATAAGCATAAATGAGCCTTCTGTGGTTCCTACTTATTGTTCTGAGAGGGAGTTGGGATATGTATCCTCAGTGCATATATGAATTATTTCTTATGATGATTGAGAGCTCTGCCTCTCATCTAATTAATTCAAATCTAAGCAACTTAAACCAGAGGCTAATTTCATGTAAAGGGATAGTAGCTTCTATATTCCTATTGTTGCCTCATTGCAAGCTTTGCTTTTTAGTAAAGAAGGGTTTGGAAGTGACAATTTCATATAGACTTGGTAAAGATAAAAACTAAAAGCTAAAGAAATGGAACAGAAAATTTGAAAAGATTTCTGGACATTTACCAGTTCTACAAAGTAACACATTCATCAATTAAGTGAAAATGAACAATTTGTATTGTTTTCTTTCAAACTGGGTTTATTGGGAGTCAGGGAAAGGGCATAGAACCAAGCAAAGTATATTAAGATTTTGCTGACCCCAAACCACCTGATAGTTCTTTTGAAACATTCTATTAAACTCTGCCAGATTCTCCCATCCCTACTTAACAAATTCTTAGTTTGTTACTCCCAAATGCCATTTATGGTATTTACAATTGGGGTGGCTGTGCTTAAAAGTAGCTTTTAAAATTAAGGGAAAAAAAGAAAGCAAATTTACATCTCAGTTTAAGAGCTGTCCCAGGAAATGACAGATTGGCTATGCAGAGTTGTAGCCAGGTAAAACAAGCTAATCAGATAGAATAGTTATTGACTTGATTCTCCTTCATCATTTTGAAGAGCACAATCAAATGGGTGATGGGAAAGGAAGGAGAATAAATTATAGGGCTGAGGGAATCTTCAACTTGAAGTGAATCAACATTGAAATTCTAACCGAAAGATATTTCCCTATTTCTCAAACCTTGAATGCTCTCTTTTTACAATTCTACCTCTTGGAATCCATAGTTATTCAAAGCCGAGATCGGGTGTCATCATCCACATGAGTTCTTATTTCCTCCAAGTTATTATTATTTCCTTATTCTAAAATTATCCTATATTTATTTTGCATATACTTAATAGCTGCTTATCTATGATTTACGCAACAAATCCCACCAACAGTCAGCTCTTCTTAGTACTATAGATGGGAAATGTATGGTTATTAGCTTCAAACATTTATTGAAGGTATATATATTTCCCATGGAAGAGTTTCATAGCTATTACTATTATAGAACTAATTCCTTGAGCTAAATTTTTAAATCTAATATTAAAAGAATTAATGGAGAATCCATATGGGGATAGCAGGCTCCTCTTAAAGTCCAAAAAACCTGAGTTCAAGTGTTGACTCAAGCTTTGCTTTTGATGTATACTGATTGTTTGACCATGCATTGTATGGTTCTGGGTCTAGAATTAGGAAGATGAGTTCAAATGTGACATTTCACAAGCTATGTGACTCTGTGTAAATCACTTAATCTTTGACTTCTTCAGTTACTTCAATTGTAAAATGGGAATAATAATAGTGTCTACCTCTTAGAATTGTTGTGAGGATCAAATTAGGTAGTATTTGTAAAGCTCTTAGCATAGTGCCTGGAACATTATGGGCACTATATAAATGCTTGCTCCTTTCCCTCCTTTTCCTCCAGGGACAGGTCATTTAATCTCTCAGTGCCCAGACAACTAAATTACTCATAGGTTGCCAATACACAATGAGAGGAAATGTTTTCATTTTATTGTTTTCTTATAGGACTAAAATCACAAATCTAGACAAAAATAGAAGAATCAATTAATCTCATAGTTTCCAGTCTTTTTCAAGTAGAGGAATCCTTCACTAAAAAACTCTGATTAGGTAAAATTGTGATAAAATCTTTTAAAATAAGATTTTTACAAATAATATAATGCACACATACATATAATAGTGTTCATTTTAAATTCAGAATCTGACAATATTGGAAGCAACATATTTAGTGAAAAATATTGTCAACAAAACAATTGGGAGCAATACTGGATGCAAAGTCTCCCCTTATTAGATGCTTCAGTAATTTTCTCAGTCAGCATGTAGGAGCAACATTTCAGTTCTTTATGTTTTCATTTTTACAAATAGAGAATTTTATTTACCACTTTAACATATTTTAAATTTTTATTTGATATTAAATTTTTAATATTTACTTCCAATGAATTTTGAAAAGTTGGAATCATAGCATTCAATAGATATCAAGAACACTAAAAATAAATCAAAATTGGAAAATGCCATGTTCACCAATCAACTTCAAGAATTTATTAAGCACTTACTGTATACCAAACACTGAGGTGGGCACTGGGGATAAAATGGGAGAAGACAACATTTACATATGTATAAGACCATATAAAATATACATGTCAAGTAGGCAAGATAATTTGTGAGTATCCACTGGGGGCACTGGGAAAAGTCTCATGAAGTGTGTTTTATAGGAAACTAAAAATTTGTATTTCTTTTGCATTTGGGGTTTGGTACATGAAATGTGTGTGGAGTTGATTTCATTGTGAGAGAATTATAGCTATTATCACTTCTGTAATCTTATATAGTCAAAATTTTCAATTCTACCCAATTATCCATAATGAAACAATACACAAATATTTATAGGAAAAAATTGCTAGTAGTAAAATGTATTTAGGTTCTTATACTATATTCTGAGTCAAAACTAACAGTCAATTGATTATCAAAAATATCATTGAATAAACACTACAATAGAATGAAGGCCAATTTAAAAAGTCAGCATTTCAGGCACTTGATCAATTTAGATAATGTTTTAATGGCTCCCTGCAAAAGAAGCTATGGGCTTAAATAATTAGGCACATATTTTCTATGATGGGCTTAGACAAATAGATAGGTTTGCTGTGGGGGATAAGCTACAGTGGTAGTTTTTTTTTTTTTCTTAATATCCTTTCATAGGAACCCAGAATTCCATTGCACAATCTAGGAAGTACTGAACTAATCAATAAATAATAACAATTGTAGTTATTATTATCATCCAGTTACAGAGTGCCTACTGTCTAAAATGAGCACAAGATAACAGTTTTTGCCTTGCAAAGGGTTTATGATTTCATTGGGAAGAAAGCAATAATATCAAGGAAACAATAATATAACAACTTAGCAGAGATGTTGACTATAAATATAATATATATTTAGAAAATGTAAATATTTTTGTGATTGGTGATGATCAGAGAATATTTCTTGGAACTTGAGTTATGGTCAGCATTTTGATAAATATAAGCAAAAAAAAGCAACTTGGGTATTGAGTTTATTGTTAACATTGCTTTTCAGGTATTTCAGTCATATCAATTCTTCGTGATTCTATTGGGCACATTTTTGGCAAAGATGTTGGACTAGTTTCTCATTTCCTTCTCCAGGTCATTTCACAGATGAGGAAACTGAGGCCAGGAGGATTAAGTGACTTGCCTAGGGTCACACAACTAGTAAGTGTTTGAGGTCATATTGGAATTCAGATTGTGACTTTAGCCCAGTGTTCTATCTACTATACAGTAAAAGAGACCAGCTTGACTCCAGATGAGGATATGTGGTTGATATTAGTAGGAAAGAGATTTGGAATAGGTGAACACTGGCAAGATTATCAAAGCAGTCCTTGAAATCCATGAAAAGGAGTTTGGGGAAGAAAGACATGTAAGACAGAGAAAAAGTATAAATCTAGTAGCAAATAGAATAGAATCCTTCTGTAACACTATTGTTGGGATCCGAACTAATACTTCCTTTATGGGCTAATTACACCATATTAACTTTTATTATATATAGCAACAATGTTTTGGAATACATGTTTTGACCCATGATATTTTCAAATCCATGGATAATCCTTTAATACTCTATTAAATGCTGGACACTTGATTGTTAATGAGTTCTTTGCAGTTGGATAAGGATTATGTTGAATGTTTAACAATTGTAATAAATATTAGAAATAATTGTCCTATAGGGTAATATAATTACACAATAGAATCCAAAGAATTGAAAATGAGTTTTACAGGGAAGGTAAAGAAAAGGTATGAGCTGTGGGGAGAGCATCTTGTGATGTATAACAAATAAGTCTCTTTGAAGAATATGAATATATGATTTTATCAAATAAATACATGAATAAAAATAACCAAAAAAGATGAACTGGTCATATGATGAAGGTGAGGTATAACAGGTACATATCTTCAACATTCCACTGGCACCCTTTTGATGTCAGGAGGAAGTGAAGAATGATCTTAGAATATTGGGTCAGATTTCCATTGTAAATTTCTGGGAGAGCATAGACAAGTATCATGCAGGGTAGGTAGTGAAGGATGGGTTGTAATTTGTTTCTTTGGAAGGAAAGTACAAATCAATGACATGGCAAATTCATTTGAATATTTTAAGTGCATTTAGTGCATAGAGCATGGGACCTGAGTTCAGAACTAGTCCCAGTCAGCCTCAGTTTCTTATTTGTAAAATGGGAATAATAATGGCATCTGTCTCATAGATGTGTTTTGAGGATCAAATGAGATGACATATATGAAGCATTTTGTAAGTCTTATAGCACTAGACATGCTAATCCTTAGCTATAATTAATCTTAACCTTCTATTTTCCCATAATAGTTTAATTTTGGAGACAACTATCTTATTTACCTATAGAGCTTAGTCCCTACTTCACTTTCAGTAATGGTGTGCCCTGGCATGTTTCTAACTTTAAAATCTGGTATTGGTGACCAAAAGATTTTTATCACATTTATTAATCATCCTTTTGAAAACTGTCACAAGGAAATTATTTGATGTTAGGCAAGTCTGCTGATCGAAAGCTCTGATACTATATTTCTATATATACATATATATTTCAATTTTATGAGGTGACTAAAATCTGGAGACAAAGCCATGCTTGTATGCTTGACTTTCTGACCAAGAACAGTAGGCAAATATCTTCCAGCACTTAATGTCTAACTGGGAAAAAAGATTTGGGTTTGGGTCCAAGATACACAAACTAGGCTGGCCATTTTGACTGCCTTGACTGGTAATTGTAAAAACTCCAGCGAGTCAAGTGGCATATATAGGTCTTGGTCAACAGTGAGAATGTATTTATGAAATGTGAATAGACAGAGGTCTCATGGATATGATAATTTAAAGTAAAATATAAGAAGTTGGATCAGTGGCAATGATATCTATACTTAAAATTTAGCTGTAGTCAATTCAAGGTTTGGATTACCAGATGCATGGGAATTACTAGATACATGAGATTCATGGATATATTCTAGGGGACGATTAATTTGAATTAAAAAAACTTTACTTTCATTTGTAATCCTCCATATTTTATTTTATGCATTGAAAAATATTATTCTGAGAAGTTTAATAGGTTTGCTTAAATTGACAAAGAGGTTTACAACACGAAAAAGGTTAAGAACCCCTGGTAGGAAGTAGACATTTTTTTTTTTGCCCCTTTTACCAGAGGTATCTTTTCCTTTTTTTTTTGGTCTTTTCCTTTTAATAGCATATTACAATTTATGTTTTCAATCTAAATCAACAATCATTTAGTAAGTCTTTACTATGTGCAAGTTTTTGTGCTAAGTTCTAAGGATCTACAAAGACCCTCCCCCCCCAAAAAATAGAGTTTGCCCTAATGGAACTTGTGTTTTACTTTAATATCGTACCTTTAAGAAAATATGATGAAAACAATTGGTTTCTTTTGATTCTTTGTATGTATTGTTAAGTTTATATCTTCTGAGAAGTCAAGTAGTAACAAATGATGGTTATGGAGACATTTTCTGAACTGTGCTTTAAGATGTGTTTTAACTCCGTGGTTTCAGGTCCCTGGCTCCATTTTTTTGGGGTAATCAGAACACTAGCTCTTTTGGACCCTTAAAGGAGAAGGCTAATAGGCTAGTGTCTGCTATTGAAAGACCTCCCTTGAACCCTTGTCTGCAATTTCCCTTAGGGACACTATCTGGGTCTTCTCCTACCTTTATCTGCTTTAATCCAAATCCCGACTTTATTTGTTCTATTATTTTTTTCTTATTCAGATGTAGCCTTGTCCATGGGGTCCTTGGATCACCAAGCTGAGCTTGAATTCTCATTGCTTGTGTTTTTGTCTAGTTCTGCCGGATTGCCCTTCTGGTTTCATTACTCTGTAGCTATACTCCCTTTCCACAAGCAGCTGGGTCCCTCTCACTGAAGCTTCGGTTTTGGACCCTGCTTCCACCTCAGCAGAGCAGTTGCTGTCCTCTGTGCTATTGTTGTTAGTTCTTCTTTCTCAAAGACAACCATGACATCAGGGAGGTGATGCCATGACATGCAAGTGAGTTGGGTTTGAGTGAGGTTGGGCTAGGCAGAGACACCAGTCTCATTTTCTCCTCTGGAACCATTTGGGTCCAGTGGCCAGATACAGAGCAGGATGACCCTGGATGCAGTGGGAGACCCTGGCCTTTTTAAGCTAAAGTCTTTAACAGTTCTCAGTTTCACTGAGGAAACATTCATTTGGTGATTAAGGCTAAGTAAGTATGAGACAGAGAATGTCCTTTTTTACCCAGTTTAAAAAAAAAAAAAAAAGAATCATACTGGCAGGGAAAGTCTTCACAGTTTCTGGCCCAAACAGCACTAATTACTATTTACATTCAGTCTGAGGCCATCAGGACCAAAACAAAGTGGGGTTAGCCCGTGATCTTTTGTTAAGTTATCAGTGAGAATCATAGTGATCTTCTCTATGCAGGAAGATGTGCATTGTAGCTCTCTTCTAGAGCCCTCCTAGACCACTTTTTCAGAGTATGATGATGGGGCCATTTGGATACAACTGAGAAGTGCAATTTGGATTTCAGAGGAGATGAATAGTAGAGTAGTAGAGGTAGATATTTTTATTCTTTTCAAAGAAGAATGTAAAGTAGAATTTTTTTCCATAGTATTCTCTCTAATTTGACCTTACATATTAAGTCTAATTTATGACTTCTAATGATCAAATTTTAAGAAATTAACAGAATGAAAATTTACAAAGGAATATATTTCTTAATAGCACTTATAATTATTTTCAAAGAACAAATATAAAATAAACCTTTTGAAAACAATTTTATTAAAACAATTTCAGAAATTTTGAAGCAAAAATGACATTTTAACAGTTGTATATTGGTTAATTTTTGTACTAAAGTAACCTAGAAGGGGAAGTGCCCAGAATAAAGCTTCCCTGAATGCTCTCAGATTGTAGCAGTCAGCATAGTCAGCTCTCCTTTGATAAATTGCCACCTTTTATTTCTACTGTGTGCAGTATGACAGAGTTGAGTTGATTTCTGAGAAAGAAGGTAGGGGGATGGGTGTCTCATCCTTTCTTTATGCTGTGTCTTGGCTACCTGTCACTTCTTTCCCTAACCTTTCAAAGTTACATCCCAAACATTTTTCTTTATCTATTCAAGAGGCAGTCTTTTGCTTTTCTATAAAACAAAAAAATAGCAAGGGATGAGACATTCCTTAGGAGTTAGGGTCAATGACGACCTATTCTTTGGAATATGCATTGTCTACTGTGGTATCAATCCACAGAAACTTAGGGAACATGCACCTGGAAATAATGTCATGGTGAATAATTGAGGGTCTTGTCTTCTACTTCAGAGCATGCACATGTATTTAGTAACTGTTTCCTATGCACGAGGTATATGATGATGAAAAGTCTTTTAAATATTTTTTGAGCCAGAATTGAGAGTGTATATAAAAGGCCCCTCTAGAAGTACTCAGCTTCTATTTCTCCCTGTAAAATACTGAGTGAGGAGGAAGATGAAATACCCTTAAGTCCTAGTGAGACCACCTCTCAAACCTGGTTGCCATATGGCCTCAAACAGATGAAGTTTTTGTTTCTTTGGTATCTATTGTGTTTATTCCCTTCTGATCTTAGGGAAATCAATTTCAGAATCAGAAAGATACTGTAAACTTTGAAAGTTTAGAAACTAGCAGTCCAGTTATGAGAATCTCTAAGAGATTCTATAGAAGCTGAAAGAGCTGAACACCTGGTGATAGAGTGACTCTGATGCCAGATCTCCTCTACCTAGCATAGCAACGGTATCTGAGACACCATACTAAATCCTATGGGAAATAAAAAAGGAACTAATACTTGGCAGCTGTCTTACACAAAAGGAAGGAACTTGTCCACTGACTATGCCATACCCAGGAGTGTACTTGAGGTTCACTTTTAGATGCCTCTTTTCCTAAAGACTGAGGTATGGAGAAGAAAATATGCCCTGATTTGTGGGTGGGGGCTGGGTATTTTTGGATTTAAATTCTTGATGTGTATTCTGAGTAAAGATCCTTTTTTTTTTTTTTTTAAAGCTAATTAATGTTAACTGGTTAACTTTTTATTGGGACACTAATCATTGGGTAGGTGGTAATAAAAAGTGGGAATACACTGGATGAATGTTCATGAACAATAACATTCAAACAATATCACAGCCATTTGAGGTACCCCTAGAATCCTTGATATGGGGAGGAGGAGTAGCCTTGTTCTTAGGACCTGCCCTGCCAGTCTGTGTGGGTTGAGAAAAAGCATCCTTGAGAATCTATATGTGCTATCTATATAAAGTTGTTCACACAAGGTTTAGGGAATGGGATCTAGATACATATGCATTCATTAATGCCCTTGTTAAGTGACTGTTGAGTATTAAGTAGGTTTTGTACTAAGTGCTTGTGGTACAAAACCAAAATAATTCCTGCCCTCAAAGAAACTACAGCCTATTGAGAGAAAACAATATATGCACAGATAAATAAATGCAAACTATAGAGATAGACACTACAGCTGTGTTTTCTTTGGTAAGTAGAAAATTCAGGTGAAGAAATTCCACCTATCAATGCAAATTGACTCCTTTCCAATTTAGTCTTTGAAAGTTGCCTGGGGGGCACTGAACTAATAAGTGAATTACCCAGAGTCACATAGTAAACTTCAGAAACTGAACTTGAACTCAGCTATTTTTGCCTTCAAGGGCAACTCACAGTCCACTACAACAAACTGCAAATAAATCAAGTAGACCAGATTGGCCTGCTCACAGAAAGCATGGAGACATGTTATATATAATAGGACTTGAAAAATAAGTATAAGCCAATTTGTGAAAAAACTATTATCATCAAATAGAGCAGTTTATATTTTATCCTATTGTAGCCCCTATATGTTCTTGAAAAGAGAAGCAATGTAGGTCTATGTTTTAGGAATTTCAATTTGGCAACTGTATGGAGGATGGATTGGGGGAGAGACTACAGGCAAGGACATCAATTTAAAGGCTTTTGCAATAATCCATATGGGAGGTGATGAGGACCTGAATTAGGGTAATTTTCATGTGAGTAGAGAGGAGACATATTTAATAATGTGTTTAATAATGGTTGGGGATTAGCTTTGTAGTCTCTTTGAAATAGTGGCTAAACACAGTTGTAGAGTCTTAGTTTAGAAGCCTAGTAATATGCAAAGGAAAATAAGATTGCTTGTCTTTCTGAAAAGAATAATCAACTTTTTTTCTGTGGGGAGAGAGGGAAGTTCTGAACCAATGCTTTCATTGCCATAAGGCCATCCCAGTGGGAAAACTCCATCTATCAATGCCATTTGGCAAATGTTCTGCAACTTATTGCCATAGAAAGTTGCCTGGGACACTGAGAGATTAGATGATTTAGCCAAGGGCATGCAGGTTGTGTGTATCCAGAACTCAAGTATTCCTAACTCGGAGGTCAGCTCTCTCTAGTGTTACCAGTTCCTTCTCCATGCTATTGAAAAAGAAAATTTCAATATCATTCTAAATGTTGCATTTCATTTGTTCATTCACTTTCTCTTATATTCCTTTATTCATTCAATAAATATTAAGAGCCCACTATGTGCAATGTACTTTGCTAGATATTATGAGAGAGACAAAGAAAATGAAATCTTTCCCCTTAAAATAACTTCCTATTTCTTGGGATGTATTAGATGTAGAAGCTAGTGATGATAAGTTTTTTTTTTTTTCCTCAAACAATCAAATTATGATTCTGGTTGCAATTAAAGTACTGTGGGCTGGTAGGTCTGGAATATGTGAGTAGTCCTTTGCTTGTCCCAAAGAGTGAGTCTTTATATAGTCCACAGATGGGGCTACAGCAGGGAGTCACACAGTTATCTCCTTTCCATATGGTTGGACACATAGATTCCAGAATGCATATGGCCCTTTACTGGCTTCACTGACTAGGCTGCTTCAATGTTGTCACCCATCTACTGTCCTCAAGCTGGTATCTCCAGATACATTGGGGGAAATATCATTGGTAGTACCCCAAAACAAGACCGTTCCACTAATACTTACTAAACTGCTAGAATGATAGAACTGGTCTTGCTCATCAGAAAAAAAAAATAGACATTGACTTTTTAAAATATATGCTTTTGCATTGGAATTTAATTCAGATCCAATTTGTAAGAGGCTGCAAGGGATTCGCCTTATTGTATTATTGCAGATAGATGAGCAGTCACTAGTTTCCTTGGAAACTTGGATCTAGGCATATGCAGCTCAGAATGTGCACCCTCATGTTTTCTATCAAACGGGTACAGTAGTGAGTCTATCCCTGGGGATCCAATATGTTGCTGAAAACAGCGGGACTAAGAATAGAAGAAAATTACTGTATTAAAATTACATACCACATACATGGCTGGATTTCATAATGCAAAGTAATTCCAGATTATAGAGAGAAAGCGCTCACACTCTAGCACTTGCCAGGGTATATTTGCATATTTTTAGGGTGTATACTTTAAGGAAGTACATTTTTAGGGATTGTATTCAAATGTTATTTTAAAAAAGGTGAATCTACTTCCTGCAATACCACTTCCATATGGGTAAAAAATGGTTAATTATACCCAGCCTATTTTTTCCTATTATTTATGATTAAAAGAACATGATAAACTCCTAATGTTGTGTGGAGTTCTACAAATTGAAACATAGATAGTAATTCCCAACTTCAAGATTCTATGAAGACATGAAATAAGGTAGTACTTTAATCCCTTATGAGAATTGTGGGTATACATGCATATACAAACATATCTATAAATAGGTGTACACATGTACACACGCATAAATGCACAGACCCATTTGAGTGTATACATATTTGTATATTTACATACATAAACACGTGTGTATATATGTACATATACACATATATACACACAATCATATATGATATAAATCTGTAGAGTAGAAGGGCAATGCAAGGGCATTGGTCTCATAATTATTGTCTTCATAAAGTCCTCTAATATGGGCTCTGAAGTCATAATTGGAGACTGAAAAAATTAAAAACTTAACTAATATCCACTGCATTTTTACAATTAGAGTCCAGATCCAGTAATCTCTGTCATCTGGCATGGTGAAAGAAAGGGGAATTTTGGCAAATGAAATGCTTTTATTGATTTGTATTTGATATACACATTATACATGTGTTATCATAGTCAAAAGAATTTGAGTAGGACTTATGAATGACAATAAAACAAGATTTCAGCTTCTTATGATGAATAACATTCTAAGAATTAGAATAGTCACAAAATAGCTCATTAGGCAGTGAGACATCATTCACTGGGAGTATCTAATAAAAAGGCAGTCCTCACAGCTGTCATCAATGCTACTGCCCACCAATGTGTAGTGGGCATGTGTATTTGAGGATTGACACATTAAAGTAAAAAACTGGCAGGAGAGTTTTGATGTCTCAAAATAAGAACAATAGTAGGGCCTCTCAGGGATATCATAGAAGGGTTTCTTGGATTGGAGAGACTGTTGGATTAAATTTTCTTTAAGATTCATTGCACGACTTAAATTTTTTTTGTTTTATTTATTTATTTTTTATTAAAGCTTTTTATTTGCAAAGCATATGTATGGGTAATTTTTCAACATTGACCTTTGCAAAGCTTTCTGTTCCAAATTTTTCACTACTTCCCCCAACCCCCAACCCTAGATGGCAGATAGTCTAATACATGTTAATTATATTAAAGTACTTGACAAATCAAATATATGTATACATATTTATACAGTTATCTTGCTGTACAAGAAAAATCGGATCTACAAGAAAAAAAATCTGAGAAGGAAAGCATAATGCAAGAAAATATCAATAGAGAGCATGAAAATGTTATGTTGTAGTTCACACTCAGTTCCCACAGGTCTCTCCCTGGATGTGTATGGCTTTCTTCATCACTGAACAACTGGAACTGGTTTGAAACATCTCATTGTTGAAGAGAGCCATATCCATCAGAATTGATCATCATATAGTCTTGTTGTTGCCGTGTATAATGATCTCCTGGTTCTGCTCGTTTCATCAGCATCAGTTCATGCAAGTCTCTCCAGGCCTCTCTGAAATCGTCCTGCTGGTTGTTTCTTACAGAACAATAATATTCCATAACATTCATATACCATAATTTATTCAGCCATTCTCCAATTGATGGGCATCTATTCAGTTTCCAGTTTCTAGCCACTACAAAAAGGGCTGCCACAAACATTCTTGCACATGTGGGGCCCTTTCCTTCCTTTAAGATTGCATGACTTAATTTTGAATGTGATTTATTGTCTTTTTTTGATGACTTAGAAGGTATCTGGTAACTTTTCAATGCCTCAGGATCATCATTATGAACATTCATTATTATTGTACTGATAAGCAAGCAAATCCTGGTTAATTTAAGTTTTTATTAAATATAAGGCAATATAAACCTCTTTTAAAAAAACAGCACAATAATATTGTAGGGAAGAGGGGCATCATGACAAAATGGATGGAGCTAGTTCCTACAACAGTGCAATTGCAGATCTTTGACTTACTGCAAATATTCAAAAATCTCTTTAGTTTTGCTGCTCAAAAACTTGAATATTGAGGTTAATTTTTCCCCATGAGATTGTTACATGAAAAGCTAGGAAATAAAAATATCATCCCAATGGTCTGATCATCTATTAGTATTCCAGTATTAATATTACAGTGATCAACATTCCTTAAAAAGAAGTCATCCATTTATTGGTGAAGTATCAAGGAAACCAGTAGGATAAATGTACTAGAAGACATATTCTATATAACTCAAGTTCCATGCAACACCAAAAATTTCTGAGAGAGAAGAAAGCATGCCCAGGAGACTCTGGAAAATTAATTGGAACCATGGATTATATTGAACTATACAGAGAATTCAGTTGATCCTCAGCCAATATCCAATTTTCTGACCCTGGCCAAAAACTATTTGCAAGAGTTACTACAAATGAATTTAGAGGAAATTGTAATTTTTTTTCCTCTTTGGATACTTAAATGGTAAGGATCTCATCAAAATAATGACAAATGACACGTAGTGACTTTTCTTCTTAGAGATGATGTTCAAATGATACAGTATCTAGGTGCCTCTGTCTAATTACTTAAGCACTATGGTGACAGAGATTTTAGAATTATGGAGATGGATATTAATAAAGGCCATGAAAAATGTGAATATTCCTCAAATATATGACAGTAGAGATAAGTAGAGATGGACAATTTCCTATCATCATGGGATACTGATCTCTTGGTTTAGGACAAGCTTCCTTTTGCCCAAAAGCCTGACAGTAGTTCTCTTGATTTTTCTCATTTTATTTTTAATTGTAAAAATTTCAGATCATGTTTGATCGCCCATAGTTTTCTAATAGGTCTTCAGATATTTTTAATATGCTCCATCTATTTTCACTTTTCTCTAGAAAGGAATCCATTGTGCAAACTCACCAAACATAGTTTTGTTCTAAGCTGTTTTCCTTTGAAAATGCATTAACTATACTATTTGGATTTTGGTAACTGGATGGCCTGTTTGTATTTTCACTTTCCTGGCCTGTTGTCTCCTTATGTAGGCATATCAATTAAAAAAGGTTCATGAAAAGCAGTGTCTACAAAATGATGAAAGAAAAAAACAACTGGTTAATTGGACAATAAATCATACAACATAATTCTCCCTTCAGGGTATCAAGATGGAAAACTGTTGGTATGGATTGTTACATACTTTGTCACTGGGTCATTGCTTTGTCCATTGGTTTTATTAGCTTTTTTTTCATTTTTTGCAAAGGAAGAGTCAATTGTGTGGTGGTGGTAGTGGTGATGATAGGGATGCTGTCATATTGTGAAATAACTTTGATGTAAAGACACAAGATATTGATAAAACTTTAAAAAATCAGTGAAATTTCAAAAACCAAAACAAAAAAATTCCTTAAAATCTTTGGGAAAACTGATAAAATTGGTCATGAGATCAATGAAACATCATTCATACCAAGTTGCTTGATAGATGTGATACTGAATCATTATGGCTAATGAGATAGTCAAGTTCAGAATTAGAGAAAGTACCCTAACATTGAAAAACCATTCCCATCCTTGAGAAGACAATAAATAAGGAGAGGAAGGTCTTTCCAAGGATTTGCCTGAGGTCACAGAGGTAAGTTACCAATTTTCATGTTTCACTCTTAAAATCCACTATTAAAACTGAATTGGAGAGCCTTCCTATCTATTTTGAACTCGCTGCAGAGGGAAAGATCTGGGAAAACTGTCTGATGAAGGAAGCTGGTGATTTTCTAACATCCTGACCAACCATGATCTTCTTCAAATATAATTATTGGCTTTGGCATTGGGCGGAAATCTCAATGGACACTTTGGAAACATTTACCCCCAAACACTCCAGTTCATGACTCAGCTTGTGTAAAATTCCTCTGGTCTGATTCCTAATGAAAGAAAAGCTGAGCTGGCTGCCTCATGTGGGGTGGGGCAAGGCTCTGACTAATCCTTACCTTTATTTTTTCTGTTAATCTTTTAAGTGCAAGAAATCTGAAGTGATTCAAGTCATATTGCTCTGCCTGAAAACTTAATCTAATTTGCTTCATGGAAAAGTATGAACTGGATAAGCTGGTAGGGCAGACCAAAGAAGCCTCATTCATTAAGGAATGAAGTTTTTCTGTTTCCAGGATTGAAATAATTTCCTCCTCTCCTTACATACAGGAAAACCAACATATTGATATTTGGTATTCTCCTGATAAGTTCGAACTTGGATCTATAGTTCTAGAGGATAACATTTTCCAATTTCATGGGGAAATTATAGTTAGAAGTGAATAAGGAACATTAGGCTGATATCACCAACTAACATTTCCTTGCTCAGTGAGAAAGTTAAGTTTCCTAATCCTGCTCATTCCTTTCTGATGGAAGTAGTAGGCCATGTTTAACCAAGACAAATAGGGGAAGAAAAGGAGCTGCCAACTCCTAAGGCCATATCACTGCTTCAATTGTCTATGTGGCCAGTCCTAACTAGCAGATTATTGTATGTTCTACAGTGTTGTTGGCGTCTCTTCCCCCATTCCCTTTTACTAGCATGTTGCACACTCCAAAGTAGAGTATATTATATGACTCTATCTAGAGTAATCATTTAATATCAGTGATTCCCAAGCTTTGGCTATTTTTTTTTTTTAAATCTTGTGGCAAATTTAGCCTCTAGGACCTAACTCCTGGCCCTGATGAGGGAAGCAGCTGGAAGAACCCATCATTCCTTCTTCTCCACCCTCTCTACCCCCAAAGCTCCGGCTTTCAGTTCTGCTAACCTCCTGAAACTCATCTGTTTGCATTTTCAATTATCCTTTCTTAATCCTTTGAAAGAAATGTTAATCTAGATGTTGATGGAATCAGCAGATAGTGTCTTGGAAACCAGCCAAAGAGAATTTGTGACACCCAAAAGAGATTCTTGGTGACACCCTAGGGTGTAGCAAAACCAGCCCTGGGAGTGGAGAAATTGCAGTTCAATGTGAAGGAAGCCTTCTGAAGTTGCAGTAACACTGCATGAAGACTCAGGAGACCTCTGGCCTGGGGCCTAGCCCTGCCATTAACAAGTAATGGGATCTAGGATCACTTGCTTATTTTTTCTAGCCTTCATCTTCTTCATCTGAAAAATATAGGAATTGGACTAAGGATCAAGTATAGCTCTAACATTTTGCAGGGTGTTTTTTTTTTTAAATCATTGATTTATATAATTAATCACTCAGTTTATAAAGCAATTAACAAACATTTTAAATACAGGGCAGCTACACATTCTAGTCACAATTCTAGATATGGGAAACAAAAACAAAAGGAGGCAGTTAATTTCTAGATCCACTGAAAATCGAAATAAAGTACTTCCAACCATTCATTAATTAATTTAAAGTAGCAGCAAGTACACAAAATATTAAAGATTTCCCAATTATTCATAATAATAACTCCTACTAAGATACTCTGATGTCTTGCAGACTGTATGCCATAATTGGAATACAATTTCTTCTTATCTCCACCTATAGCATCTATTTTATTGTTTTAAGGTTCAGCTCAGGTGCTTCTTTCCTGATCCCTTAGATGATAATGATTTTTCTCCTCAGATTTCCCTAGAGTCTTTTATCCCTTTTGCCTAATTGCACTAGATTTTGTCTATCTCTCTTCTTCATATGAAACAGATTATAAGTACTTTCAGGAGAGGCTTGGTTTTGTTTTTCATTTGTTTCACGCTTGTATTCCCCCTAATGCCAACACAGTGACTTTGAGTCTAAGCTTAATAAATGTTTTTTGAATTTGAATGGACAGAGATGTTCCTTCTTTGGCAAATCTTCTGTGTTCTTTATTGACTTTAGAGTAAAACATAGAGGTGTTCTTTATCTTCATGTAAATGGGGAACTCACCATGATTACAGAGAAATTGAATGAATTAAGGTGTGCTAATATTGCACTTTACTTAAGGCGTTTTAACTACGAATTTGATAAAAAAAAAAAAAAAAGATTTAATTCTTGGGTTAAACTATGAATCCAAACATTCAATTCATTTCAATAAAGATCTGTTAAGGGCCTACTATGTGCTAGGTACTGAACTGGGAATACAAACAAGAAAAAGAAAGACAGTTCCTGCCCTGAAGGAGACTTACACTAACTCCAATGTATTCTTACCTAAGTATAAATATTTTGTGCCATTTTTAATTAACCAAAATAAAATTTATCTACTAATTTATGTACATCATTAAAACTGGAGCATATCTTACTTTTTTTCATAAAGGATCTCTAACAACTCAATGTCCAAATGAGTCAATGAATTGAATGTTCATCCCTTTTTTCACATGCTGGTGAACTTATGACCTGGAAATTAGAAATTAAAAAAATCTTGTGGGCTTTCTTCAACAGCAAGTCTCCGGCTTATATGAATCTGTAGTGTAGTATTTAGTGTGTTCTAATGTTAGAAACCTGGTCACTTGCCCATTTTCTGTATTCTTATGAAATATTTTGCAATGAAAGCCATCAAAGAACATGTGATTTGTAAATCCTTCATTAAATAATGATTCTCAGCTGGATCACTGAGATGGGAATATTAATGTAACCAATATGTAACTAGCAAGGCAAAAAATTAGTATTGTTTATTCATTCTCTGTCAGTCAGTCGGTCTCCCCCTCCCTTAAAATTTAAGTTATGTATTAGTCTTTTTTAGTCACCAGCACATCTGTCTTACAGGGCTTAGCACAAAATATGCTCTGAATTGCGTCTGATTTTGGAAAATGCCACTGGGGCTTCAAATGTCTGGGGTTTATAGGTGATGATTAAAGCTAAAGCAAAAAAGTACTATCCAAGGTCCAGTAGCAAATCCAACAAGTCTAAGGTGAGTCTTCTCCATCCTGTGCTTAGGCCCTTAAGTCAGGTTTCAAGTACCTGGATTTCGGCTGGGTGGGAGGAGGAGGGGTGCAGAGTCAGGTAGGGCGGAGGTACAGGCACAGTGTGTTCAATAATCCAAAGCCCTCTTTTGGTTGCCAAGGATTTAAATCAAGGCAGAGTTCTCTGTTTTCTAGCTGGCCTCGCAGCATTTTCTGAGTGATGGAAACATTGACAGTGTGATGCTTGTCCACATTTCTTACCATTAGTCACAATAAGCAGTTTTAATAACTCAGATTAAGTCATCATACAATGACAGTCAGGGTTTTAACTAAAGGGGCTAGGGAAAGGGGAGGGAGATGAGAGGATTCCAGGAAGAACTAGATAAGACATGTTCTTCTAGAGAGGTGTTCTTAGGAGGTTTCTATTGCTAAGAAAAACAGGTTTTGAGCTGCTCAAATCTTTGAAATGTCCACTGTGGGGAACCTATGCCCTTGGAATTTCATGAATGAAAGAAAAATGCAAAAGACATTTTCAAAAGGAATTTCAAGATTTGTCAAATGATGACATTTATGTGTACAAATATATATATGTATATGCTTTTGGAATATATGAAATTTTTATGATGTATCAATCAGTAAACATTTATTAATTACCTTCTATGTGTCAACACTGTTGTAATGATGGAGATACAAAAAAGGCAGAAGATAATTTCTGCCCTCAAGGAACTTACAATTGAATACACACATGTATGTACCCACATAATGTATACAGTATGTGTATAGACATATGTGATATATGTGTGCATGTGTACACAGTTATATACAGTGTGTATACACATACATGCACACATATATACACACACAAATAAATATATGTATATCACAAAGATATTCATTGTACCAGACAAAAGAAATTCTTTTCCTCTATAAAACACCTGTTTTCTATGAGCTTATCTGGGTTCAAATTCTGGCTCCAGTTCTACCCATTAGCAATGGGACCAGGAAGAAGTCAGATAATATTTCTTATTCTCTGTTTTCTCATCTGAAAAAAATGGGCATGATCATGCACTAGCTACCACACAACATTTTTATGAGGAAAGTGTATTATAAAGAAGGAAGTTCTTTTAAAAAGTGAACTATTAAAAATTCTCTCTTAAATCTTATCTTCTTTTTGTCCAATCTGAGCTTTATATTTTATAGAGCTTGGAAACTTGGGCTGGGTTGGAGTGGAAGGCCAGGGAGAAAATCTATAGGAAGCTCATATTTTATGAGGAAATTCGACTCATTTCCGTCTATAAGGAAAGACCACAGCCCCACCTTTGGGCTGCTGAGAACTCTGAGGATCTGTGTCCCAGCTGCTAGTACTTATACCAGTGAGATCAACCTCAGGCCTGAAGCCAGAGAACCTCTTCCAGACCCCAGGCCTGGAGGAACACTCTCTAACTGGAGTATTCAAAGGCAGCCCTCATGCCATTCTGCTCAGACCTAAGACTGTACCCCCAAAATGCCCTTTGAGAATTTGGCTTTAGATTTGTGGGTTGTCTTTCATTTCCAGGTGTGGTCACTGACTTGTCACAAATGATATTTCATTTAGAAAGTATTCAGTGGGAAAGAAGGAAAGCATGAAAAAGCTATTTACCTCTCCCAAGTCCTGAATACCTCAATACTATGGACTCATATGGTCCATCGTATGAAATGCTGAGAAAAATCAAGAAGGTTGAGGATAGAGGAAAAACTATTTGATTTGGTAATTAGGACATCATTGGTGACCTTGCAGAGAGTATTTCAATGGAGTGATGGGAATAGCATCCAAACTGGAAGAAAGCATAATGAGGACTTGGACAAAGGATAAGACTGCCCAACTATTGGAAAGGTGGCACAATGGCTGGAGCCCTGAGCTTGAAATCAAAATCACTCTTCTTCCTGAATTCAAATCTGGCCTCAGACACTTAGTAGCTATGTGACCCTGGGCAAGCTACTTTGCCCTCTTTGCCTCAGTTTCCTCATTTGTAAAATGAGCTGGAGAAAAAAATTGCAAACTACTCTAGTATCTTTGCCAAGAAAACCCCAATGGAGTCATGACTTGACTGAAATGACTGGCCAACAACAAAGAAAGAACCTTAGATCTAGTCAAATTTACTCATTTGAACAATGAGGAAACTGAAGTTCAAAGAAGGGGATCATCTCATATGAGCATTAGTGTTGAAAATTAGAGTTATTATTTGGCTCTAGATCCTTTGATTACAAACTCAGCTTTGTAATTATACTGCAATGATCATAAAGCATAGTCTATTTTTTTTTTAAAAGGTTATCCGTGAATTTGAGTATAAAAATAGTCTCATTTAACTTCCTAGTCCAAGGTTTTTGGGGAAACACTTGGTGTTTTAATCTTTTTGGGTTTTCTAAGTTAAATTGCCTTTAAAATCAGTTCAATATCCAAGAACACATTGGTGAAGTATTGATAAGTAAAATAGAGCACACTTTTAGTGAAACATAAAGCCCTGCCTGAAGTTAGCTGTTATGTCCTGAGAGAGACAGATGTCTCTAGGACTTTTGAAATATCCAATAGACCATTATGCCTTTCTTTGCCAGGAGATTCTGTGTTACAAAGACAAGGGAATTACATAGACTAATTCTAATTCTAAAATGAGTTATTTTTCTAAAAGGAACTTCATTACCCAAATTTTACAGATTTCCTAAAGATGAATCATACCTAAATTTTGTCTTAGGTATAATAATAGATATAGTATTGGTGAAGACAGAGCCAGATATCTGACCATCCCTTCCTCTGTCCCCTTTGGTTTTAGTCCTCCTAGAATTGAACTCAATTATGTATAAGTCCAAACTCTTGGTTAAGTCTCTTGAGTATCAGGGATATTTATCCATCCTTCTGCCTATCTCTATCTATCTATCTATCTATCTATCTATCTATCTATCTATCTATCTATCTATATCTATTCATCTATCTATATACCTATCATCTATTGTTCATATGCATTTTTTCCAAGTAAAAATATTAGCAATAAAAAAGATGCTAAAGATTGAACTTTTTTTCTTGGTTTATTTCTTTAGCAATAAAATTCAGTGCTACAACTCATGTTATTTTTCTAATGTTTCTAAGGAAAATGAATTTAAGTGGAAATGTGTTTCTCTTTTGGACTGTATTCAGTATTTAGTTATCACAGTCTTGTAGCTTGCTCTGTTACAAGAGATGAAGAAGTGACAAGAAGTTTTCATGTTTGGTCTTTGGAGGTTGCAGGTGAATTTGCTCATTGGTCCCAACATCTGTTTATTTTTCTCAATATTTGCATCTTTATTCTCAGAGACAGTCACATTTATAAGCAAGCAAAGTTTATGGTTTTACCTAGATGTTGTGACAATGCTAATGAAAAATAAGAAACAAATTATTAAAAACCCACTTAGTCCATTTCACATTTTCCTCCAGGCTTTGTCTTATACCCTCTACCAAATTGAAGAATAAATATTTGTCTCATTCATTAGGAGAATGTTCATTTCCTTGTATTTCCTTTTACTTAAGTTTCAGTAATCATAACATTGGGTTTGAAGTAAAAAAACAAAAAACCAAAAAAACAAAAACTTACGATATAATTCCCATAATGTCACTAAATTATTGTGGGATCTTGAGAATGTCTTTTTCTTTTTCAATTAAAATGACTCTCTCCAAAGTTGCCAATTATCCCTTAATTGCAAATTCTAATGACCTTTTCTCAATCCTCATTCTTGACATTGTCTTTTCCCCTTTCTCCTTGACACTTTTTTTTCTCTAGGTTTTGATGACCAACTTTTGTTATTTTCCTCTTTTTCTCTATCTCCTCCAATTCTCAATTTCCTTTGTTGAACCTTCATAGAAATTACACCCACTAACTCTAAGTGTCCCCCAAGACACTTTCCTGGGCTCTTTTCTCTTTTCCCTCTATATGCAGTAGAAAAAGTACCAGGTCTGGAATTAGGAAGACTCCTTTTCCTGAGTTCAAATACAACCCTACATACTTACTAGCTGTGTGACCTTTATCAAGTCATTTAACCCTGTTTGTCTCACTTTCCTCATCTGTAAAATGATGTAGAACAAAGCAGAAGGAAATGGCAAACTATTCCAGTATCTTTGACAAAAAATCCCTAAAATGGATATCACAGAGAATCAGATACAACTAAAAAAATGACTATAACAACAAACTGTTCATAAGACTTATTCAAGGGCTTCATGTTCATGCCATGTGAGAATCAGTAGAAGGAAAATAGGCTGGCTAGGTCAGAGTAGAGAAGACTAAGAAAAATAGGGTAGCTTCCGCTGAGATCTTTTGATGATCTTATCAGCTGCCATGGATTCAATTACCATCTTGATGCTATTAATTTTTAGATCTACTTATCCAGCCCCAAACTCTTTCCCTAATGTTCAGTTTTTTGTGTTCACCTATATATCGAATATCTTGAACTGACTGCTCCATAGACATCCTAAACTCACTATATCCAAAATGGTCCACATAATCTTTTCTCCTAAAAACTTCCCCCTTTACCCAAACCCTCACTTTCCTAATATTGTCAAAGGCACTATCATCCTCAATTCTTAAAGATCATAATTTAGGTATCATTCTCAAATTCTTATTCTTGCTCCCTTCTCATATTCAATCTGGTGCCAGGTGATAATGATTTTACCTTCATAGCATCTCTTGCTGTGCTCCCTTCTTTCTCCTGAAAAAAGATCTTCTTTGTGCATGTTGTCTCCTCTGTGAGACTGAGGACTCTTTGGGATCAGGACTGTTTTTTGCCTCTTAATATAGTGTCTGGCAAATACTAGGTGATTAATAAATGCTTGTTGACTTACTTTTTTGTACTTCAGCTTCCTCATCTTTAAAGTGAGAGGGTTAGATTACATTGTCTCTAAGGTCTTTTGCATTTCTACATCCAATAATCTTTGTGACTTGTGTTGCCTCTCAGGACACTTCATTGTAAAGCATGACAGTCTTTGGAAGGAAAGACTGAAAGGATGGTAGCTGAAGAATACAACAAAAGGAGTTGATATTTGCAGTCATGCTGCCTATACTCTGGTCTTTTCTTCCTCACATTAGAACTTAGATTACTACCCTTAGGATGCTGGGCTCTTATTGGTGAATCTTCACCTTTTCTAGTTATATAAGACCATACTCATACTCAAACTATACTCCAATACTTAGACCTTCTCATTGTCCCCCTTCATGTATTCTCTTCCTCCCATAGAATCTGAGTTCCTTGACAGAAGGGACCATTTTGCTTATTTTCACATCCTCAGTAGTTAGCACAGTGCCTGGCATACAGTAAGCACTTAATAATCCTTTTTTAAACATTCATTTCTTGACTTTTCTTTTAAGTTAAATTGTCTGAAGTGTGTGTGTGTGTGTGTGTGTGTGTGTGTGTGTGTGTGTGTGTGAGAGAGAGAGAGAGAGAGAGAGAGAGAGAGAGAGAGAGAGAGAGAGCAGAAATATAATACTGGAAGAAAAACCTTGTGAAAAAAAAGTCACCATCAATGACCTGGAGCTCTTTTGTTTTGAAACTACTCCATTGCCAACACTATCACAAACAGATAAAAAAATGGAGCAATACAGGTGAGGCCATTTATTTGAATATATTTAGAATAGCTGTTTCCTTCAGGGAATGTTAAATTTTACATTCAGTGAAACAACCACTGAAATTTGCCTAGACAAGTACAAGCACCAGGCCCATCTAGATAAAAACAACCAAGACAAATCCATGTTTGCCTGCAGATATGGTTAAAATAATATTCAAGGTATTTCAAAGTTGGAAGGTACATTCAAGGCCATCTAGTTCAACCTGTATCTCAATAAGCATCTTCTCTATGCATATTTGACAACTTTCTATTTAGCGTTGGTTGGGAGGCTTCCTATTAGTGGTAAGGGGAAACCATTGCTTCACAAGACAGCTCATCACACTTTTAGATGACTCCCATTTTTTGGGTAAGATTTTTGTGACATAGTGTCTATGTCTGCTTCCCTGTAAGAGCCATATAACTGAGGTAACACAATCTGAGGTGATATTTGAACTCAGAAAGAGGAATCTTCCTAACTCCAGTTCTGGCACTTTAGCCATTGCACAATTTAGCTGCTTTTAATTGAATATAATCCTATTTTTCAAAATTTTTCTTATAATGATTACCCCGGACTAAATTTAATATTCTAGATAATATCTGGCTCAGGTAGAATTATCAAATGAGATAATATTTGTAAAGCATTTAGTACCATGCCTTGCATATTATAGGCAATTCATAAATGCTTGTTCCCTTCTACTTCCCTCTGCAAATTGTAAGACTGCTCCCTCCTAGATCCTGGATAGGAAGTCTCTCTCAATATAACCAAAGATCACAAGAGCTTATTTTGGCAACCATATCACATTCTTGGGCATACACACGTCTGACATCTAGTAAATCATAGAGATCTGTTTCATTTGCAACAAATCTAGCAAGTCAATTAAAGTAAGTTAGAAAAGAAAGGCACCGAATATTTCCCAAGATTTATACATTTCAAATCCAGGAAATTTTGTAGAGTGGATTCACTTGATACTTCAATTTGTAGTAAATATAAATGTCATAGAACCTTAGTTGCAGTAAATATGCCCATAAAACTTTTGGCCCAAATTCTTTCATTCCATGTACCCCAACAAGTACAAGTCAGCAACTGTGAAAATATTTACATTTGATTGAAATTATGTCTTTTTTCGCAAAAATACTATCATTGACATTGCTTTCAATTACTTGTCACTAAATATCCAGGGAAATATTTGTTACTTGCTTGGATGAAATCAGATTATTTTCAGTTTCTTCAGCCAATTGATATAGTTTATTGTTTTTCCTTGTATAACATGGATATCTGTCTGAAATGACTGGACTCATAAATAAAAATACACAGAGGTATAAGTTTTAAGTTTTTCACTATTTCCATATTTTCTTTTATATACATGTACTTCTATTCAGTATTTTCTGCAGTCCATGTATTTATGACTCCTCATGAATTTAAAGCTCACCATTGATATAGGATGATTTCAGGGCTGTTAGAAAGCCAACCTTCTTTTATTTGTAGTTTCCCCATTTATTTTAATAATTGAAAGTTTCACTATTAAAGATTCTTTCTTTTTGTTTAAACTTTGTATCATTATTTTATTTTTTTAACTTAAACAGATCAAGGCCCCCCACTACTTTAGGGGCTATTGCCAGTTGTCTTGATCAGTCTTGCCACTGGACTCCATTTACTCTGAAGGAAAAAGTGAGGCTGGTGATTTTTTTTTTTAATTTTTTTTTTTCTTTTGATGAGGCAATTGAGGTTAAGTTACCAGGGTCACACAGCTAGGAAGTGTTAACTGTCTCAGGCGATTTGAACTCAGGTCCTCCTGACTCCAGGGCCAGTGCTCTATCACTATCTAGTTAGCCCAGGCTGATGATTTTGTACAGCTTTGCATCATTTAAATCCAATTTACCTGCAATTCAAGACATCACTCTCTTGATGTTCTTGGTCCTCTTCCAGAATGAAGGATGAACAACAACAAACAACATTTTAAATTGAAAATATCTCTTGGGAGGAAATATTAACAGATTGGGATAAATCAGGCATTTATACTTAATAGCTGTACTTCCCTCTTTAAGTGGCTTAGTAAAATGGGTCTCAGTTTCATTATCTTAAAAATGGGATTAACAAAACATCTACTTTATAAACTTGTGAATCTCAGATGAATTTCACAATTTGCAAATTCCAAATCCTCCTATAAATGTAAACTACTGTTCTAATAATTAATTCATGTGAAAAAATCAATTAAATCTTTTCTGAGAGTAAGCTTTGATTGGCTATGGAGTAGAATATTTAGTATGTAGGTTTTGGATAAGTAGTAAGAAGTACTTTATCATTAAGAACATAAAGATTAAACTATGAATAGTAGACTAACTTTGCTTGTATAACAATTTTGCCATAGGCTAGTCCTGATTAGACTTATGAGCTTGACTATAAAAAGAGATTTTAAAGTTTTTTTGCTTAGGAAAAAAAAAGTACTTTTGAATCTGGTTGATTGAACTATTTATGTATCTTTTGGATAGGAAAACTCCAGTGAGTTTCTTCCCTTGTGAATAGGGAGATAGGGAGAACCAAAAAATTTGTATTTCTTTTCCCCTAAGGTAAAGTTAACTGGAATATTCTCAAATTAGACTGGTAGAGGCTCCTCAGTGCTCATAAAATAGTCATTGGAGTTTCTGGAGCTGTTCTGAGGATGAGGGAGGGTCTCAAAGTCACTGGTTAAAGTCCTTATTTCCAAATGTTCTATTTCTTCTGTTAATCTAAGGAAATGCCAATTATCTGTGATGCTTTGTGTCCTTTCTTGTCATGGGGATGGGTGCTCTCTCCCTCCTCCATGATCTTTAGGTATTCTTAAACTGATAAGAGGTATCACCCAAACAAATTATTGATTGAACAATTCATTGATTTGGGGACAGATAGGCAGAGTGGAAAGAGTGATAAAACTGGTGTCAAAAGGACCTGTGTTCAAATTTCTACTCTTACATTTATTAGTTATGGGAACATGTACCAAATAATTTTACATTTATGGGCCTCAGTTTCCTTATTTCTAAAAACGGGCATTACTGTCAGCTATAATTATCTTCATGTTTTAAGATGCTTGCCCATTTGTTTTGGTAAGCAATTTTTTGACATGTAATTCTTCGTAACTAAAAAAATTTACTCCCCTCCCCCAAAAAGATGCAAAATAAAATGAAAAAATCTGTACCTATGAAGTTTGGAGAAAAATTATGTTAATGTAAATAAACCAAATATCATTTGGTTTCATTTTGGGTCCCAATTCTAAACAACTTACACATTTCAAGTTAGAATTACATGAAAACATTGATAGCTAAATAAATAGAGTGAGTACATGATTAATGTTTTTAAAATAGTAAACACTTCACATTTGTAACATTCCTTTAGCAGATTGGTCTGGTAAACGTTGTTTTCATTCCTGCTTGGCAATCTGTGTTTTATTTATTTATTCACTCTCTTTATGGTGGAATGCCTCTATTTTAATTTACCTTTGGTCTTAATTTACTCTTGGGAGCAAAGTGAAAATATCTCCAATGAATCTGATTAAAAACAATTAGAAAACATAATACTTCTCAATAATCAGTTTTTAAAAACTTAAATTGCCCTTTTTAAAGAAGGATATGCAGTATTTAATGAAAAGATACTATTAATATTGTCTTTTAAAGACTCATAGCATTGAGTTCTACCTTTATAACTTGGAATTTTATAGAAAAATTGATAGAGTAAACATAGGTAGTTTCTTGTAGGTTATAATCTTCAATGTTAAGGGAAAAATACTTAAAAGTACTCAAATGTCACATAAGATTCAAAGTGGTAGATACAATTCAGCTTTGACTTCAAGTCAGTTGGATGATTTAATGGATGGAGTGATGGAATTGAAATCAGGAAAATCTGATTTCTATTTTTTGCCTCAGCCACCAACTATGTGGCCCTTATTTGCACTGTGCTTCAGTTTCCATGTTTGTAAAATGAAGGGGAAAGGGGAATGAAGAGAAAAGTTCTCCAACTCTAAATTGATCATCCTATGATCAACTGAAAAACAAAACACACAAAAAAATGGAATGGAAGGTCCCAGATGGCAAGATATTTTCTTTTTGGTTTCTGTTTTTGATTTTGTGTGCTTAACATCAGTTACCATGTTGTAGTACATAGAAAGTTTTCCTGAAAGTTAAGGAGACTTGAATTTAAGTTGTTTTTGATGCAAACTAGTTCTGTGATTTAACTGAGAAGTCACTTAACCTCTCAGTGTCCCAGGCAGTACTCTAAGACTAAAAGTTGCAGAACAGCTGCTGATCTGCATGAGTTAAAGGAATTTTCCTCACAGGGAAATTTCCTACATAAATAAATTTACCCCTCTTGAGGAAAATTTTCAGGGTCTTGCAATATAATATGCACTACTGAATAGAATTTAAATTGAAAAGTGGCAGATTCCCCTGGTTTACAAAGGGACCTGGTATTCAGTTTAAACCTTCTAACTTGTTTTTGAGTTTATAAATGAAGAATCTTCTATTTGCCTAGAATGAGGCAAAGCATCTGGAAATGTAGTCTAAATTTGTGAATCTACAAGGACTGAAATATCATTAATGCCTGTTTTTATTTATATTTTTTATGTAGACTTTTTAAAATTAAAAAAATACAGATTCAAAAAGAAAAATAGAAAAGGAAAACAAAAACCAGAACATTGTCAGGTGCCCAGCAGAAAACATCGGGGAGGATTCAAAATATATAACGATAATGTACCAGTTCAAGAAAGAATGTATATAGTAGAAGAAATTATGTTCATAATGTATATCTTTTCTTTACTTCCTTGTAGGTTGTTCTTTTCTCCGCTGGCACACTTTTTTTTTTTTATACTTTATTCTTTTTTTCCCCTTTAATCCCCCCACCTTTCCCCAAACAGGCTATAGTTAAGCAAGGATATTTTTATGTATACACCCATATCCTCTCTGATCCCTCTCTGCATCCCCCCCCAATATATTCACACACATATCTTTCCTATTTCTGCTAATTCTTTGCTTTAATTTTGTTCCTTACCTTGGCTTGGTATTACTTAATCTTCCCCCATCCATGGATTTCTTTATAGATTTTGAAGGGTGCTATTTTTACCTTAACCCTGCCCCAATATTGGGAGTTACTCAATTGCTGATGTGAATCTTAAACATATGGTATACATTTCCATGTAAAAAACATAAACAATATGTCTATGTTAAGTTTCTTGAGATTGATTTTTGATATTGGCTCTTACATGAAATTTTCCACTGAGTTCTATTGCGTTCTGAAAATCTGTAAATTCATTAATGTCTTTTTTTAATTTGATATTATGGATAATTTTTCTGGATATGACATTTTTGGCCAGAGGTCTAGTTCTTTTTTATGTATACATATTTATACAATAATCTTGCAGCACAAAAATATCAGATCAAAAAGGAAAAAATAAGAAAGAAAACAAAATGCAAGCAAACAATAATAAAGAGTGAGAATGCTATGTTATAATTCACACTCAGTTCCCACAGTCTTCTCTCTGGATTAGATGGATCTCTTTATCACAAAATCATTGGAACTGGCCTCAATCATCTCATTGTTTGGAAAAAGTCATGTCCATCAGAATTGTTCATCATATAATCTTGTTGTTGCCATGTATAATGATCTCCTGGTTCTGCTCATTTCACTTAGTGTCAGTTTATATAGTCTCTCCAGGCCTTTCTAAAATCATCCTGCTGATTATTTCTTATAGAACAATAATACTCCATGATATTCATATATCTTAACTTATTCAGCCATTCTCCAACTGATGGGCATCCACTCAGTTTCCAATTTCTTACCACTACAAAAAGGACTGCCACAAATATTTTTGTATATGTCGATCAGAGATCTAGTTCATTTGATTGCTAGCATATATAATTCTAGATCCTATGATCTTTTATTAGAGCTGCTGATAAGTCCTGTGCAAGTCTAATTGTAGCTCCAGAACATCTGAATTTTTTTTTTTTGTATCTTGCAAAATTTTTCAAATTTGGCAATAATATTCCTATATGTTTTTGATAAAGGATCTCTGAGGTGGTGATCAGTGGATTTGTAAAAAAAATTTTTACTTCCCCCTCCTGTTCTATCACTCCAAGACAATTTTCTTGGATTATTTCTTGCATTATTGTGTCACAATTACAGTTTTCAGGTAGCCCAATTATATTTATATTTTTTTCTTGAGCTGTTCTTCACAATTATTGTTTTTTCTTATAAGATGTTTCATATTCTGTTCTGTTTTTTTTTTCATTCTTTATATTCTATTTTGTTATTTCTTGGTCTTTTATAACTTCACTGGTTTCCCCTTGCTCAGTTCTAATTTTCAAAGAGTAATTTTTGTCTTTAAGACTGTCTCCTTTTTTAATTGATTAACTTTTTTTTTTCATAATCGTTTTTCTTGAATGGTTTTTATTTTTTAGTTTTTACTCAATGTATCCCATTTTATTTTTTAAAATTTTTTGAGTTTTTCTATAAATTCTTTTTGGGCAGAAAGCCATTTATCTTTACTCTTTGGGATAGAAGAAGCTTTTTTTAATTTTTTTTTTTTTATTTCAATGTCCTCTTCTGAAGATGAACCCTGGTCTTTCATATTCCAATAGTAAATTTCTATGGTTGGGGATTCTTTCTCCTTTACAAATTGATTTTTTTTTAATGGGAAGTATTAATGTAAACACCTCTAATTGTGGGGTGTGGAGGGGATGGTGCTTCTAGCTTCACTTTAGCTCTCCCCTCTGACCTAGAACCTTAAACCAAAACCTCCACTCACCTGCAAGTGCCTGCAGCCAGCAGTGTTCCTGCCCCACTGCTTCTACAGTTACCTGGATGGGCTGGTTCCTTCTAGCTCAGGGCCAAGACTCAGCTAGGCTTGGTATTCTTAATCAGCTCAAGTTCACTCAGTTTTTCCAGATCCAGACCCAGCCTCCCCACCCCTCCCCCTGAGGTACAGGTGGTAAAAGTTACTGTGATTCCTGAGGAGGCTGCAGCCAATCCCAGCTAGCCTCAGGGATCCTTACTTGATCTTTGTGCTGAGCTAACCTGGAGGTGTTTGTTAATCCCTAGCCTGGGAGCTTTTTTTGAAGTTTCTTGGGTTGTGCCAGGAGGTCACCTATTCTGCCCCAAGTCTTCTTGATTTTTCACCAGTCTGTGTTAGCCCTGAGTTGCAAATTTGTTCTGTTTGTGGAGGGACATTTGAAGAGTTTGAAATTTACTGTCCTATTCTGCCATCTTCCCAGAATCCTCCTCCTTGTTTTCTTTTGGTTTAATTTTAAGACATGGTAACTCTGAGAAAAACAAAACAATAATCCTTGGATTATCTCTCCTAGATCTGTTTTCCAAGTCAGTTGTTTTTCCTAGGAGATATTTCATATTTTATTCTATTTTTTCATTTTTTTGTTTTTGTTTGATTCTTGA
This sequence comes from Myrmecobius fasciatus, assembly GCA_023553655.1. NCBI lineage: Eukaryota > Metazoa > Chordata > Mammalia > Dasyuromorphia > Myrmecobiidae > Myrmecobius > Myrmecobius fasciatus. The sequence continues at coordinate 21,441 of JAJPUD010000743.1, read as the reverse complement.
AATCTTATTGTCATTCACTTTTATTTGTTCAATTTTAATTTTTAAAGTATTATATCCTTCAGTTACCTTTTTTAGCTCCTTTTGTAAATGGCCAAATGAATATTTTGTTCATTGCAGTCTTTTTCCATTTTACCAATTTTGTTTTTCAGTGAATTGTTGTCTTTTTCCATTTCACCAATTTTGTTTTTCAGTGAGTTGGTGTCTTTTTCCATTTCACCAATTTTGTTTTTCAGTGAATTGGTGTCTTTTTCATATCTCTTTTGTAGGGCATTATATCCTTCTTGCATTGATCTCAATTCATTTCCCCATTTTTCTTCTAGTTCTCTTTTGAGATTCTTTATGCAATCTTCCAGGAAAGCCTTGTGAGGGAAGATCTGAGGAGCTCACAGAGAGTTGTGTCTGCACTCCGTTGTCTTGGCTCCTCCCCTCTTGTTTTTGTTGTTGTTGTTGGTTTTTGTTTTTTACTTCAGCTGAAGCATAATGTATTCTGATACAGACTTTCATGTTTACTCTGTGTGTGTATGTCTCTTTGCTTCAAATGTGTTTCTTGTAAACAACATATTGTATGAGTATGGTTTTTAATTATTCTGCTATGTGATTCTGTTTTATGGGAGAGTTAGTGCCATCCATGTTCACAGTTGATTGCTAACTGTGTATATCCTTCCATCCTATTTTTCCTCTCTTTATACTTTGCTCTCCCTTTTTTCTCCTCCCTTTCCCTCTCTCTCCTTCTCCCTCTCCCTCTTCTCTCTCTCTCTCTCTCTCTCTCTCTCTCTCTCTCTCTCTCTCTCT
>JAJPUD010000743.1:0-20639 GCA_023553655.1 Myrmecobius fasciatus | reverse complement strand
TCTCTCTCTCTCTCTCTCTCTCTCTCTCTCTCTCTCTCTCTCTCTCTCTCCTTTCTCTTCACTCTGTCCCTTCTCACCAACTCCCTCCATTTGTCCTCCCTTCTATCACGCCCAACCCTTTATTTTCTTTTTTCCTTTTCTTCCTACTTCCCTTTAGGATAAGATAGATTTTTTTTTTTAATCCAACTGAATGTGTATGCTTTTTTTTCTTTGAATCAAATCGGATGAGAGTAAGATTCATATAATGCTTACCCCCTACCTTCTTTCCCTCTACTGAAATAAGTCTTTCATGGCTCTTCTGGGGTTGTAATTTCCCCATTTTGCCTTTACCTTTCCTCTTTTCCCAATACAATCTTTTTTTTTCACCCCTTAATTTTTTTTTAAATCATCACATCAAAGTCAACTTATATTCACAACCTTTCTCTATACTTCATCTAATTGCCCAAATAGAGATACAGTTCTCAAGAGTTACAAGTATCATCTTCCAATTATAGAATGTGAACAGTTTAATTGTTGAATATCATGTTTTTTTCTCTTTCCTGTTTTCATGTCCATGCTTTTCTTGAGTCTCAAATTTGGAGACCAGATTTTGTGTTGAGCTCTGATTTTTTTCATCAGGAAAGTTTGAGAATCCTTTATTTCATTGAATATCCATTTTTCATCCTGCAAGATTATACTCAATTTTGCTAGGTAGTTGATGCTTGGTTTTAATTCAAGGTCCTTTGCTTCTGGAACATATTCCAAGTTCTGATCCTTTAATGGAGAAACTGCTAAGTTTTGTGTAATCCTGATTATGGATCCTTAATTCTTTTGTGCTGCTTTTGAAATTTAGCTAAAATTTTCCTTGGAGTTTTTATTTTGGGATCTCTTTCAAGATTGGTGAATTCTTTCAATGAATATTTAATCCTTTGGTTCCAGGATGTCAAGGCAGTTTTCCTTGATAATTTCTTGAAAGAAACTGATCAGGCTTTTATATTGATCATGACTTTCAGGTAGGCCAATAATTCACAAACCATTTCTCCTGGATCCATTTTCCATGTTACTTGTTTTTTCAATGAGGTATTTTATGTTCTCTTCCATGTTTTCATTCTTTTGATTTTGATTGGCTGATTTATGGAATCTTTAATTTCTACCTGTCCAATTCTCATTTTTTCCAATTCTCATTTTTAAGGAATTATTTTCTTCATATAACTTTTGTAACTCCTTTTCCATTTAGCCAAGTCTATTTTTTAAGGAGTTATTTTCTTCAGCCAATTTTTTGTGCTTCCTTTGATTCTTTTTCCTGTTGATTCTTTTTCATGCTTTTCTTGCATAACTCTCATATCTTTTTCCATTTTTTTCTTCTCCCTCTCTTATTTGATTTTAAAAATACTTTTGAAATACTTACAAGAGGACTTTTTAGAGTTGGTACCAAATCCTATTCTCATTTCAGGCTTCACTTGTAGACATTTTGACATTATTCTCCTCCTCTGAATTTGTGTTTGGATCTTCCCTTTTGCCATAGTAGCTTTTTGTGGTCAGGGATCTTTTTTTTTTTTTGCTCCTTTTTAAAAGTTTAACTCTCCTCTGAGGGCATAGGGGGCACTGTCCAAAGTTTTTTTGCACTAGGAGACAGGGAACTTGTTCCCTGAATTTCTGTGCTTGAGCCTCTTGAGTTGGCAGTTTGCCCACTGCACTAGGATGGTTCAGCCTACTTGTGTCTGTTGTGCTCTGGGTTCTGGCATTGGCATTTTGCCTGCCATTTTGGGGCTGGAGGCCTCATAGTTAGTATATTGTACCACTGGAGTGTGGGGCCTTGCATGCTCATCTATGCTATGGCTAAAAACCTTCCTCTGGCTTGCCCAGAAATTGCCCGTACTAGGTTGCATTCTCCTTTTGCCTAAGTGAGACAGACCTTTCCTGAAGTCCTTCTAATTATCTTGGGCTAGAAAATTGTTTCACTCTGACTTTTTATGGATTCTATTACTCTCAAATTCTTTTAGAGGTTTGATTTAATGTTAAACTGAGGAGAGCTCACATATCTTCCTGGCTTCTGTTTGTCTTTTTGACTCCAACTCATATTGACCTTTCTGAAGTGTAGATCTGACTCTGTTACCCCATTCAATAAATTCTACTGCCTCCTTAATATCTTTAGGATCAAATATATGTGGTATAGAACCCCTCTTATTGTGAAGGGCTGTTCCCTTATATGCAGTAGGAGGTTTTATTGTGTGGTTGTATATTTCTAACTTTTCTCTTCCTACCTTTCTCTAAGCAAGAGTCTGATTCCTGTCCATAAGGGAAAGAAGCAGTTGAATTTGGAAGTTACTCTGATCTTCTCAAAGAGAGGGGCACGTGACTAGAATGATATCTAGCTATTCTCTTAAATATTATCAGTTTAGGGGATGTGCTTTTGGAATGTAATTTAACTTCTGGTCACTTTTGTTATTTTGGGGGGGCAGGACTCACATTATATTTTCAAGGCTTGACCCTTAACTATCAAATACCAATTCCATAATGAATACATGAATATATGCCACACAATATATAGAATCTCCCAATGGCAGTGAGAAAACTCAGCTAGACCAAGAGAGAAAATCCCAGATCTCACTCATGGGAAAGTTTTCCTGTTTTTAGTGTAGTAAGCTAGAGATGGGGACATGATGAAGCCTTCTAGCTCCTCTCATATCTCTTCAAAGCATTTTCTTTCCTCAATATAAAGTGGAATTGGCTCTTTATCTCTTTCTTTCTCTTTCAGTCTGCCTTTCTGTGTATGTCTCTGTCTCTGTTTCTGTCTCTCTTTGTCTCTGTGTGTGTGTGTGTGTGTGTGTGTGTGTGTGTCTCTCTCTCTCCATCTTGGTCTCTGTCTCTGTCTCTCTCCATCTCGGTCTCTGTCTCTATCTGTCTCTGTCTGTCTCTATGTGTGTGTGTGTGTCTCTGTCTCTCTCTGTTTCTGTCTTTCTTTTTGTCTCTTTGCCTCTCTCCGTCTTGGTCTCAGTCTCTACCTCTATTCATCTCGGTCTCTGTCTCTGTCTCCATCTGTCTCTGTCTCTGTCTCTCTCTCTGTGTCTCTCTCTGTTTCTCTGTCTCTTTCTCTTTCAGTTAGAAGCAAGAAGTGCCCAAAGGAATTAAAAGCTTAAAGAGAACTTGAAATCTGAAGGAGAATCTCTCTCCAATTCTTCCCTGCCCCTCATGGAGGCATGGGCATCAATCTTCAAATGAAGTAATAACTCTATACTATGGGGCTTTGGAACTGGTTAGATATAAAATCATCTGTTTGTCATTTTAAAGACCTTTATAACCTGGTCTCTTCCTTATTTTCCATTGTTTTTACATATTATTCCCTGTCACATATTTTGAGATACAATGAAACTATTCTCTTTGCTGTTTCTCATGCAAATATTCCACCTCTTGACTTCAGGTGTTTCATTGGCTATCCCTCCTTGACTTGAAGTTTTTCTTCTCATCTAAGTCTCTTGGTTTTTATGATTTCTTCTAAGTCCTAGCGAAAAAACACTTTTGCTAGAATCTATTTAAACTTCTCTTCCCTTAATGTTAATCCCTTGAACTTTGTTGATATCTCCAACTTATTATATCCATACATACATATATTTATATCTATATCTATATCTGTCTATATCTATATCTATCTATTGTTTGTATATAGTTTGCACCTTATCTTCTTCAGAAGATTATGAGTGACTTGAGAACAGGGTCTGGCTTTTTATTTTTTGACCTTTCTTTGTATCTTTGCTACTTTGCATAGTGCCTAGCACATAGTAGGCATTTAAAAATGCTTTTTTGACTTGACTCATTGAGTTAATTATTCCCCATTCTGATGTACCCTTCACCAATGACACCCTATCTAGTATTTTATGTAACTTTTAGCAGATTATTTATCTCCCTACCCCAATTAAGATAGAATACTCTCATTTATCCTGAGGGAATCATTAATGGGAAGGTTTTCCACATTTGAAAAATTAGTGTGTGTGCATGTGTACAGACATACACACGAAATGAGTTTATAAAAGTGAAAGGAGTAGATAATTGAAGGAAACTAGTATAGGTGAGGATATGTTGAAAGGAACAGATATAAGAGGATGCTGACTATAACCTAAAGGCTGCTATACCTTAAAGTTGCAGGGAATAGATTCTAGGTCTAGCCACCTTCAGAATATAAAAGGACTATTTAGTATTTAGCCTAGACAGGATTGCAAAGTATACTGTTGCGGCAGGTCTGGCTACAGAAAAAATACCTTAGAAAGATTACATCTAGGAGAACAAAACCTCCCAGCAAGTACAAACTTTAACTGCCTGATATTTTCAGGAAGCACGGCAAAAAACAGAAGAACTGCCTGACTTATCCTCTTTGCCCTTTGGTTTTCTTGAAGTAAATATAGCTAGTTGGGATTCTACTTTTGTGATAAAATTGATTTTTCAAAATACCTCCTACTAAAAAACAGTATTTGGGCTATCTCTTCTCTAGCAATCAGGTAGAAGCAAACATATAAGGACTTTCTTATTCAGTCATTTTTTAGTTTTGTTTTTCATTTGGTTCAATTGTTTTAGTTGTTTTCTTGGCAAAGATACTGGAGTGGTTTGCTATTTCCTTCTTCAGTTCATTTTTACAGATGAGGAAACTGAGGCAAACAGGGGTAAGTGTCTTGCCCAGGATCACACAATTGGTAACTGTCTGAGACCAGATTTGAAATCAGGAAGATGAGTGTTCCTGTCTGCAGTCCTAGAACTCTATCCATTGTACCATCTCGTTGCCCTCTTGTAAAGACTAGATTACCATTATATGCATTCTTGAACTTGCTCCTCCCCCAAAAGACATACCTCCAGACTAACTTCTCTCTCTCTTTCTCTCCCCCCCTACTTGTGTTCCTTGGTGGACTTCTTCTCCTGGCTCTTCTCTCCTGGGGAGAGCTGAGATGAAAGATTGGTATGAATAAAGAACTTAGATATTTCCCTGATTTGCCTATTTGCCTATTTAATTTCTTCCCTGGTAAGTTATGGCTATGTCTCCTTCTTGGGAGATTAACTTCCTAATATACAAGTTTACAAGAGAAAAAAAAATCATGATTTTTCCATTAAATTCCATAAACAATATCCATTCAACAAATCTTTATTAAGCTTCTTCTATGTGCAAGGCATTGTATATACAAAGAGAAAAACAAACCAGTTCCTGCCATCCAGTAGCTTATATTCTTCCTGAATAATTCCTCATTATTAAAAATATCTTTAATTTATTTTACCTTCCTTGAAATTGCTCTTGGACTAATTGTGAGGCTTTTCTTAGGCTCAGAACCATGCCTATTGTTAAATCAAGGACACAATTGCTTTTGTAAAATAGTTCCTAAAACAGGAAGATGATAGACAGTCAGCAAATTCAAATCCCTTCCTCCTCTCTCCTTCTCCTCTGCTTCCGGCCTAGGCTTGACATTTCCCAACAAGTCCTATTAGTTTATAATTATTTTGTTGTCAATTTTTTCTTCCTTAGTGTTTAGATAGGGGGAGATCTCCTAAGATCTAGTCATCTCTAGTGAATCTTTTCAGTGTGGGCAAGGGGGAAGGGTTAAGGAGTTGAATCCTTTGCTAAGAAAGAAAGAATAATCTAGTATCATATATTTTTTTCTCTTTCTTAAAAAAGTCATCATCAAAGCCCTGCTTTCCACCCTTTAGTCTCTTGCTAAATGAGTTTTAGTTATCTCATGCACTAATGACCTTGCAGAGTTTGAAATTCAACTGGGAAGGTATAGTTCACAGAGGGCGGATAATTTGCTGCATCCATTCCCCTGGGATACATTAAGGCTGATCATATCATCCATTATGTACTTCGCTTTATGTTTTTATCACATATTCTAAACAAAGTATCATCTGGGCAACAAAATACATTTTCCAGTATTTTGGTAACTAATGACTTTCAGATGCTTTTAGAAAAAAAAATTGGAATGCCCCACACATCAGTCTGAGCTCACCATGCCATCTGTACTCTCAGCATAGACTATTTAAAATTAAAGCCATATAGAATTGCAATAATGCTTAATCTATGCTGTGAGGTACTAAGTGATATGGACAAAAAAATGGGCCTAATCAGATCTCATTTAATAAATGATACTATCCATGTCACCCTTCTTGCTCCCTCCTATGGGAACAGAGGTACTTTCTTTCATACAAGATAGCAGGAGAAGGCTTTCTTTGCCACCGTTGCTTCTCTTCTCTGTTCTATGCCTGGGAGTATTTGGCCTTCTACTCTGGCCTGTGGGGCCTTAAATTGAATTTACAGAAATCAAACTCGAGTTCTTTCTACTCCTTGATGTCCTCCCAGGTGAGCTCCTGGGCTTCATGCTAATACTTCTAAAGCAAGCAAACTTTAAGCTAATTATGTGCTGGTGTATTCTCCCTTGCTGAATTTTGGCAGGTTGCTTCTGTAAATTATGAAAAATAAATGTGAAATATGCAGATGTCTTTTGTTTGAAGCAGCTGTTTGGTCCGTCTTGCCAGAATCTAATCAGCTGTTTCCCTTGGGGTTTTCAGCCCTCTCTGCCCACCCCCACCCCCACCCCCAACAAGAGTGTCCAAGAGCTGCTTGAAAACGTGAAGGGATGGTAATGTCTCATCACAGGCATTTGAGGAAACCTCTTTCAAACTACTTGAGTTAGATGTCTTTGTTAAGGAGAACAAAGATGGAAAGAAAATTCAGACTGAATAGTCAATCTGGACTAGAAAATCCTTGGGTATGGAAATGTTTTTCCTTTGGGGGTTAGAGAGAGAAGGAGGAAAGTAGTCAATAAGATATTATTAAATGCCCATTATATATCAGGTACTATTCTAAGTGCTAGAGATACAAAAAAGGTAAAAAAAAAATCCAACAACAACAAATAACACACAAAAAACAACTAACCAAACAAAAACAACCCAATACAAAGCCAAACCCAAACCCAAAAAAACCCCAAAAAACTCAAATCTATCCCTGCTTTTATAAGGATCTCAGAGTCCAATGGAAAGACAACATGCAAACAAGTATATATAAACATGATACATGTAGAATAAATTGGAGATAATTTTTGAAGGAAGACATTAATATTAAGAGTGATCAGAAAAGGCTTTTCATAGAAGCTGGGGTTTTAACTAAGATTTAAGTGATAAAGTTTTTCCCTACTGCTGATGTAGTTTTCTTTTCAATTTAGACATGGATAGTCTGGTGGGTTTCAACAGCTTTTATGGTGAGTAAGTTGATCACACTGGTCAAGTTATGGTTCAATCCTCTCCTACAAAGAGACCAATGTAGGATTGAAGTAGAAAAGTAAAGGTTTTACATTTGTCTTATTGAGTCAAAGTAAGATTCCAGATAGGAAAATTCAGGTACAAAAGATCAGTTGATGTTTATTTTCATATGGCAAAGAAGAAAAAAAAAATGTTCAAATTTAAGTGAACAGTGTTATTGCAGGGCTCTTTCATACCTGCAAATGATTAATTAAATGGTCCTAAAACTTAGGTTCAAAGTGAATTAATTATATACTTGGGTAAATTGTACTTCAGATATACAAATTCATCATGTATCAATCAATAAGAATTTATCAAATCCCCACTACTCTCTATTTAATACTATGCTAGTTTAAACACTTCCACTTCCCTTTCCCACACATAATGTTGAGTAATTTTCATGAAGGATAACCTTGTGACATTGCCTACTATTTGTGAAGAGGAATATAATTTCAGATTGATTGATAAGAATTGTGGAGAGACTGCAATGGAGAGAGAGAAAAACTACTGTTGAGAGAAAAAGGGCAAGAAAAACAAAAAGTGAACTTTTATGTGGCTAATGGGAATATTTGGAGCATCAGACATGGAGAAGAAAACTTTCAACATGACCTAGACTACCAAGAACCGAATTTCCTGATGAGATTCAGTGAAATGATTTTTTTTCCTCGGTCTAGCTGAGATTTTTGTCTTGCTCCCAAGTCAATGAGTCCATTTGTGGTTGCACAGGCCATTTTCAATCTACTAGACAAATATGATTCTAGATCAATACCTCTTTAGATATAGGAGAGTGAAGTGATCCCCCAGCTTGGTTTTAGCTTCCTATTACTCCTCTTCCCATGAGCAAATTAACCAAGATCCTTCTTTTAAGCTCTATCATTATGGTAGGAATGACAGATATAGGATATTCTATCATATTTGTAGATAAATCTCTATCATCGCTCTTTCTCTCTTCCTGTCATCTATTTGTCAGTCTGCCTATTTATCCATCTCTTCATGAGGGTTGTCCAATATTGCCTAGAGTTTAAATTATTATAAGAGTTAATCCATATCACATTAATCAGTGTGAATAAAAAGACAAAAATAAAACAGTATTTGTCCTCAAGCAGCTTATAATCTATTGAAAGGAAGCACACCCATGTATTTTACATATATACAAATACGAGAGAGATTTTTTTTGGGGGGGAGGGAGATACTAGAAGGAGGAGGAATATGGAAAGACTTCATATAGAAGGTTGTATTCTAAACTTTGAAGAAAATTAGATATAAATGAAGAGGATAGCCTGTGCAAAGGCTAAGAGTTAGGAAACGAAAAGTTGGGGATAAGAACAAGAGAGTCTATTTGTCTATATTAAAGAATGAGCAAAAGCAATAATTTATTAGGTTTGAGAGATTTATTAGAGGGGTTTGGCTTTCTCCATTTGATAATGTAAAGATATCTACTGGAATTTATTAAGCAGTTCATAGCTGTGCTTCAGAAAAATCATTTTACTAATTGTATGGAAGATTCATTCAATTTCAGCCTTGACTAATTCTACGAAGTTCATTATTTTTTTCCCACTTTAGAATTCTGTGTCCATTTTCTAAGGTAAAAGCCATATTTCTGCCAAATTAATTTCTCCTAGGAACATATCCTCTTTTTCTTTTAGTGCTTACCTTTTATCATTGTTTAGCTTATAGATAAGCAGAATACAAAGCTAGATGAAGTAGATAACTTTCTTTACCAATCAGGCTGAAATTCTAAAAGGACCATAGATCATGACTGAATCCTTAAGTTCGGTTTTTGGCTAGCTGGACAGTTTTAATTGCAATTCCATTTGGGCCATCTGGGAATTCTGTAATAGTGTTAATAATAATGACAACAATAACAACAATAATAAAAGCATGTGATAATTTTTAGTGAATTCATGTCTAGGATTAAAGAGCATATATTTTAAGACTTAAATAAGACATTTATCTAGCCTAACTGCCTCATCAAAGAATATTATTTTAAAAAATAAGCCTCATAAAGATGTATGAATATATAGACCTCTGATTATTCAAAAAATTGTACAAATCAAAATAAATTTGCCTGAGCAATTTAAAATAATTAACCTTTGACAAACCTCCTTCTCTGGTAATGGAATAGTAACTATATGAATAAAAGATAAGTCATGACATTCAATGAATTACAATATTCATCCCATAAATTACTTGATATAATAGCATCATAGTCTACATTTTTATAATATGAAAATGTCCTAAACACTCTGCAGTCCATTCATTTTCACTACATGGTTAGCAGTAAAGTTGGCTAATTACTTTTTACCTTCTACAGATTTCTTTCAATGAAGTCTTTATTATTTTCTCCAAAATATGTCTATTGTCAAGTTGTCAGCTATTTATACAGTTCATGCTCCTGAAAGAATACTAGTCTTGTATTCACACACTTGAATAGTCTATAGAAATGAAGAAAATTCAAGTTACCTGATTTGAATGCAGTTCAAACAAGATAAGTAAGATAGAATTATCCTTTGACTATTTTACCATCATGTGCAGAGCTCTGTCCCCTCCAGTTGCTGATCTGACAGCAAATGGGTCATTTCACCTTGGTCAAGTCTCTACTCTCTATGCCACTTGTATCTTATCATTAAGGCCAGAGGGTGGTACTCATCTACTTCCCCAACAACTTTGTGAGAGCAAGAACTAGGTATTATATTGTGAAATATCAATGCCCAATCACAGAATGCCTTAAGCATGCATTTGCAAATATCAGTTTCAGGATTTGGTAGTAGGGATACAAATAAACCTTTGGTCCTAAATGCATCATGACTTCAGTAACAGAAGGAGAGCTTATGGGGAGGACTTTCCTTCAGAGAAATGGAGAGTCTATGGAAGGGACTTGTCTTCCAAAATTAATTTCTTTCCTATAGTCTATTAGTCTGATGTAGCGCTAGATTTTCAAGATATCTATATATGACCCTTGGATCTTTGGTTCATCAACAAAATTCAGAAAATGCTGGATCTGAAGTCAGGATGACAGGTTTAAATTCTATTTCAGCCATTGAACAACTGTACAATCATAAATCACTTAATCACTGCACAGTAATGTTAATCATATACATATATGTGCATATATATACATATATGTATATATATATATATATATATAATCTATCTCACAGATTTGAAGCTCAAATAATAATTTACTCAAAGCCCTTTGCAAATCTTAAAGTATAAAAGAAGTTCAAATTATTATTATTATTATAAGTCATTTGCCAAAGTGGAAAAATGTTCATCCCCTAAGTCATCACAAATTTTTCTTTTTTCTTTTTTTTAAATTTTATTTTATTTGCAAAACATATGTATGGGTAATTCTTCAACATTAACCCTTACATAGCTTTCTGTTACAAATTTTTCCCCCCCAACTCCCCACCCCTCCCCTAGATGGCAGGATATCCACTACATGTTAATTATGTTAAAATACTTGACAAATCAAATATATGTATACATATTTCCACACTTGTCATTGTTGTTCAAGAAAAATCGTATCTACACAAAAGATATAACAGATAAAGGAAACACAATGTAAGCAAACATCAATCAAGGAGTATGAGAATGTTATGTTGTGGTCCACATTTCACATCCCTCTCTCTGGGTATATATGGCTTTCTTCACTGAACAATTGGAAGTGGTTTGAAACTTTTCATTGTTGAAGAGAGCCATGTCCATCAGAATTGATTATCATATAGTATTGTTGTTTTGTGTATAATGATTTCCTGGTTCTGCTCATTTCACTCAGCATCAGTTCATGCAAGTCTCTCCAGGCCTCTTTGACATCATCCTGCTGGTCGTTTCTTACAGAACAATAATATTCCATAACATTCATATACCATAATTTATTCAGCCACTCTCCAATTGATGGACATCCATTCAGTTTCCAGTTTCTAGCCACTGCAAAAAGGGCTGCCACAAACATTCTTGCACATGTGGGGCCCTTTCCTTCCTTTATGATTTCTTTGGGATATAAGCCCAATAGAAATGCTGCTGGGTCAAAGGGTATGCACAGTTTGACAACTTTTTGAGCACAGTTCCAAATTACTCTCCAGAATGGCTGTATCCGTTCACAGCTCCACCAACAATGCATCAGTGTCCCAGCCTTCCCACATCCCCTCCAACATCTGTCATTATGTTTTCCTGTCATTTTAGCCAATCTAACAGGTGTGTAGTGGTACCTCAGAGTTGTCTTAATTTGCATTTCTCTGATCAATAGTGATTTGGAGCACCTTTTCATATGACTACAAATAGTTTTAATTTCATCCCCCGAAAATTGTCTGTTCATATCCTTTGACCATTTATCGATTGGAGAATGGCTTGAGTTTTTATAAATATGAGACAATTCTCTCTATATTTTAGAGATGAGACCTTTATCAGAACCCTTAAATGTAAAGATGATTTCCCAATGTATTGCTTCCCTCCTAATCTTGACCACAAATTTCTTGATAAAATATTATTGAATCTATATTTTTATAGCATTAAAATGTTCCTAATACTACATGAATTTTGTTCATTTTTTAGTATGGAATATAGTTGCAAAGACTTCAGTGGATATAGCAACAAGCCCTGCTTGGTAGAAAAGATTGGAGGGGAGATGATGCATAGCTTTTAGGAACAAGGAGATCACAGTCCTAATGTACTCTAATAAGTGTAGATTTTGGCTCACCATTTTAGGAAAGGAATGGGTGAGATAAAGGGCATCTAAAGGAGAGTATCCAGACTGGAGAAGTGCCTTGTTTGTGCCATATGAAGAATGAAGAATCTAGGGATGTTTATTAACTATCTTGAAATATTTAAAAAATTATCAGGTATGTGAGGGACTACATTTATTGTATTTGGTCAAAGAAAAAAGAACCAGAAGTAGTAAACAGAAGTTAGAAAGAAGCCAATTTAGACTTAATGAAAGGAAAAACTTCCCAATAACTAGAACTTTCTAAGAGTGGAATGGGCTGCCTTAAACTGTAGTAACTTCCTCTTCTCTGGACATCATCAAAACAAGACCAGATGACCACTTGGTAAGTGTGTCATAGTAAATACCTTTTTTTCAAATATCATTTGGACCAGATGGTCTCTGAGGTCCCTTCCAACTCTGAAAAATTCTTGTAATCATAATAGTATGACAGAGGTAAGGGAGGGAAGCTGATGTTTATGTGTGTGTATAAAATGTGTAGTTATTGGGCACTCTATCGTGGATACAGTGCAAGGCCAGGAATCAAGAAGATTCATCTTCCTGAGTTCAAACCTGGCCTTAGATACTTTCTAGCTGTCTGACCCTTGGCAAGACATTTAACTCTGCCTCAGTTTCCTCATCTTTAAAATGAGCTGGAGAAGGAAATGGTAAACTCCAGTATTTTTGCCAAGAAAATCCCAAATGTAGTCTTGGAAAGTAAAATTTGATTGAAAAATGACTGAACAACAACTATAATTACTTTTACTTTTTTCAGATTTGCTTCAGTGAAACTTATATCATTTTCTCCAAAACATAGTAACAGGTAGATAATAATAAATATACTAATAGCTAAAATTTATATAGTGCTTACTATATCCCAGGCACTGAACTAAGAGCTTTACACTTATTTTCTCATTTGATCTTCACAACCCTTGGAAGTGGGTGCTATTATTATCCCCATTTTATAGATGAAGAAGCTCAAGGGAGCAGAAGTTAAATCACTCTATGGTCACAAAGTAAGTTATCTGAGACTGGATTTGAATTTGAGTCTTCCTCACTTTAGGATTGCACTCTATTACACCTCCAACCTGCTGTAAAAGATTTTAGGAGTAGTTGAATTGCTTCTTTCTGGATTTTTTTCTAGCTCTGATAAGCTATGATAATAGGATAGGAAGGATTGGAAGTTTCAGAATATTGGCTTTCAGATTAGAGTGCATGCAATCTACCTTTCCCACCTGAGTCTTTCATATGCTTTACATATCACAATATACTTTCTATACATGTAAATCCCCCTTTTGAAGAGACTTCACAATTGTAGGTGAATGCAGTCATACACTGGGACAAATTATACTCCATGGATAGCAGAGTGACATAGATCACATCTCACCAAACTCAGCCTATTAGTTCCTTTCATCTCTGGATTTATGACTGAGCATTGTTATTACCTCACTATTACAGTTGTGTCAAAAGCTGTCTGTTCTATTTATTTTGAAACTTCTCTTATGTAATAGAAAGCCTCAGGTAGCAAGCTGAGTTCTCTCCATCCTGACTCTTTTCCCATAAATGCCTAGAAATTCACTGGATCACTAAGTCTTAGTTGGCATATTCTTTTGCATTGAATCAAAAAAGCCTGTGTATGAATTCTGTCCTAGAGTTTGGGCTTCAACCCAAAGCTGACATTGCAACACTAGTTCCTCCAAATGTGTATATTGATCTATTTGATGTCCAGTCTTTTGGATAAGGTGTTTACATGAACCTAAATGCCTTCTGTTGGAATCTGGCTATTCTCCATAAGCTAGAAAAAGACATTGGTTGAAGAAACTTATGGAAAATAAGACAGGCTACTCTCTACCATGGCTACTTCACGGCCAACCCTCAGTCTCATTGTTTATAATTTTGAGGGAATGTTAAAGTCCAGCTTTTGCATTTAATTTGTGGCTTCTTGCTCTCATGTAGGAGCATGGGTCACTCTCTTATTTTGGTTCTCTGGATCAATTAGGGCACAGTTTCTAAAGTAGTGAATTGTAGCCCTTTGTTTAGTCTGTCATGAAGACTTAATGAAAAGAAAAACTTCCTAGTAATTAGATCTTTCAAAAAGTTCAAAATAGTAGGTTCCCCCTCACTGGAAATCATTAAAAAAAAAAAGTAGATACCATTTGTTGGGTATGGCGTGTTTTTCAAGTATAGTTGGACACTAAGGTGAAGGATAGAATTGATCAGTTGTAGTGGCTAACCTTTAAAGATTTATTTATACCAGATGCCTTAATTTCCTCATCTTCATTTTTGATTCCTTTTCAATCTGACTTCCAGTACCACCACTAGACTGAATCTGTTCTCTTTAGGGTTACAGGTAGTTTTTGTGTCTATTAAATCTGGTGGACCCTTCTCAGCCTCATCTTCCTTGATTTGTCTGTAGAATTTAATGCTTCTGACCACTCCATTCTCTTGGACATTCTCCTCCTTTGCCTTTTTTGACACTGAGAATATTTTTGTTATCATTTTCTTGGTTATTTTTGATCTCTTTATTTCTTAGCATAGTAGTTTTTAAGTGGATTTCTTTCAAGGTCCCCCTTATAATCTCACACTCTTAGAGATTGCTTTTAGAATTTCCCCCCTTCAATTCTCTAAAAAATTGCCAATATTGTTTTTTAAAGGCATAAATGTAACCATGTGATACCCTTGCTTAAATTCTTTAGCAATTTACCATTTTTATATGCTAAAATAAACATTCCTCCCCACCCCCAGCATTTAATGTTTATCTGCTTTCCCGTACTTATTTCATACTACTTCCATTCATATTCACTTTATCCCATTTAATTATGAATATGAGGTTTTCCTAGGCCTCCATTTCATTATTTAATGCATTAGCACACTTTCTCCTATTGCTTTGTTGAACCATCTTATCTGCCGGGTAAAATGAAAGCCACTTGAAGACAGATACTGTTTATAGAATGGTGTCTTGTGTATAACAAGTACCTAGTAAATGTTTATGGAATTGAATTTGTTTAATTTTTATTTGGGGAGGGGTCTTATATTCATAAATAGGTTATAGGTATGTGTGGGGAGAGCACTGATTATCATGATATTGCTGGAATTATCAGAGAAAGGAAAAAAATAGAGTAACTGACTTGTTATTTACTATCAAGAGTTAAAGGGAGAAGAATGGAGAAGGTCTCCTCTCTCTCCTTTCTGTCTCTCTTCCCAGATACATATGTGTGTGTATACATGTATATGCACACACATTATATTGTAGAAGTAATGTACTTCTACTATCGTTAGAATGTAAGCTACTTCTAAGATGAAAACTGGAATCATTTTTGTTTTGTCTTTGTATCTCTAATGTTTGGCAATAGCCTTGTACATAACATGTGCTTAATAAATGCCTGTTGGATTGGATTGAATTGGACTGGAAAGAACTAGAAAATGAAGGAAAAGTCTATTTGTTGTTGTTGGGCATTTTCCCTTCTGACAGTATTATTATAATAATATACATAAAATGTGTTTCATACCTCAATGTTATTCAACACTTTTATTAGTAACATGGTAAAGGTCCACATGCTTATAAAATTTTCAGATCATATATAGTTGAGAAGGAAAATGTGTGGTATATGACAGCAAGATCCTAAAAGATCTTAATAGACTTGAATAATGGTCTGGATCTCCAAAGAAGAATTTTAATAGTATAAATATATATTTGAGTTAAAAAATAAATAGCATATGCTTAGGAGGGGAAAGGAGAGGCTAGAAAGCAAATTCACAGAATAATAGATCTTGATTTTAGCCTAAGTGTGATATGGCATCTAAAAAGGTGGATGTGAACTTACAATCCATTAAAAAAAGTATCCAGAACATGGGAAACAGAAGCTTCTGTCTCATTTTGGGAATATAATGTTCTATTCTGAGCTCCATATTGTAGGGAGGCAATGACAAATTGAAGTGTGTTTAGAGCTGGATGATTAGGATAGTGATGGGATTGGAGAGACATTCAATAAAATGGTAGATGAAAGGAACTCAACTTGATTAACCTGGAGAAGAAAAAAACACTTTGGGGCTTTATGGATATCTTTAATTGTATGAAGGACTAACATGCTGAAAAGGGATTACTCTGTTTAGCTCCAGAGGACAGAAGTAGGAGCACTGTGTGAAACTTGTCAAGAATGAGATTTAGGAAAGCTTTCTGATGATTGGAGCTGTCCAACAGTAGAATGGGTTTCCTCAGGAGACAGTGGATTCTTTAACATTGGAGGTCCTTCACTTATCAGGGACACTTGAAAGGGTGTATTTTTGCTTAGGAATGAATTAGACCTTCTGAACTCCCTTCTTCCTCTGGGATTTTGCATGAGGCCTAGTTTATTATTTTTAAAAAACTTAATCTCTTTGAACACAAATAAAATGAATTTTATATTGGAATGAAATAAAAGTTGAATTTGCACTGTTGGTGAGCTAAAAAGAGTTATTTGGAGAGAGGGAGAAAGAAAGATCTTGATGATTATGCATCTGCAACTGCTCTAGAATTGTTATGACTAGTCAGAATAATCTTCTGGCAGATGTTAGATGGTTTGGAATTTCAGTCTAATCAATTTCATTACATATTGAAGAGGTATTGCTATTACTAAGTTCCTATGGGCTTGGAGCCTTGTTATGCTATTTGATCCAAAGCTGAATTCAGTGTAATGTGGTTCTCTCTTTGATTCCATTCCAGGAGAGATAACTAATAGAATATTGAAAAAAAAACTTGTTACAAAGGACAGATCATCAGTACTAGCTGTCCCTACAATAGCCAGTATTCACTCAGTTTTTTTACGTTTTAATGTTTCAAAGTAATATATTATTTCATTTGATATTCACAATAACCCTATAAAGTAAGTGCTATTATCCACATTTTTATGGGCAAGTAAACTGAAGCTGATAAATATTAAGTAATTTACCTGATTAGTATTGGTCTGAGATAGGATTTGAACTCAAGTTTTTCTCACATTAAGTCCAACATATTTCTTTGTCACTTAACTGCCTAGACATTGGGCAAATCTAGTCCATTTGAGCAGCCATCTTGAATGGTTTCCATGAAATTTTGTATGATCTACTATGGCTATCTAAACCAATAGAATCTGTCTCCAGTCATCTTCTTCCCTTTCACTGAGCTATAACTAATGTTTTGTAACTGGGATTTTATTTCATTGCACCTAGTTTAATTTCATAGGGCAATAATAGAACTTCTATTCCTTCATCAGGTAGAAACAATTGAATTTAGCACAAGGTTAGCAAGACTAATTAGTTCAAATCAGAAACTGGCAGATGGCTACTACTTCTTCTCTACTTCAATAGTTAAAACTCCCAACACCTGGATCCTGTACAAGTCTCTCCCTGTCTCCCTTGAGTTCCTCCCTCCTTTGACAGTAACTTCCCCATCAATGTATCTTGTGTTCTTTGGTTGGAGAACTTTTATGCTATTTAATTTTTTTTAAATTGACTTGAGAATGTCTTTTGTGTTTCTTACTGCCTTTTGTACTTTTTGCCTGTTACTGTATGACCCTATTTGTCTTGTTTTCTAGTTATCCTTTTGCTTCCAGCATTGGTTAACAAAAGGGAAACCTTATGACTTACATCATTCCTCTTCTAGAATCTTTTACCTTTGGCTCCTTTACCTCATTTTTGTTTTGCCCTTGTACTTTATTTTTATTCTTGACATTGAACTCACAGTGGGATTTTGTCTTTCTGGGTTCTTACTTCCAACATCTATAAAAAGAGAGGACTGGACTTAAGGATTTCTGAGATCCCTTCCAGCTTTAAAACACCATCATTCTGTGATCATTTTCTCTTTGTAGCCTAGTTACCTGTGACAAGGCAGACTCCTCAAATGTATTCTGTGTATAAACTCAGGATTTTCAGAGCTGCAAATGTATTCCATTTAAAATTTCTTTAAAATGTTGACAGATGTGGATGTGAGCATTATTGAATGCTGAGTTTTACATTTGCATACAGTTCTGTTATTTCAATGGGGACATTTTTATAAAATAAAAATGTGTTAATGCTCTTCTTGGAACTCTCCTGGCTGATGGGTTTCTGCTGTGGATTTAATTAGCTTAAGTACCATGTTCCTGCGTGGGCTTTGATTTTGGGGAGCCCCTAGTGGTTGTTCTGTTTGCGGGGATCCCTTGGAGAGAGGTCCAGTTTTTCATTATCATAATATTAAGTCTGTGCAGATGCTGCTTGTATACAGGAATTAGAGTGGGCACCAAGAAAGTATGGCTGCATGTTCTGAGTCTGCCCCCTCCCAGTGTAGCTGAAGATTGAATTCCATACTGTTTAAGAGAGGCAAAAAGCAAAACACTAATAGGACCAAAATGAAGGCCAACCCAGTAGCTCAGATTTTTTTTTTTAAGATGAAGGCTTTATGGTTTAGTTTTAGTTTTTTTTATGTGTGTGTATATACATGTGTATATGTGTGTATTATGATATTGGTACCTTTAGGTTATTATTAAAAATGTAATCACTGAGAATTGTATACTAACAAAGGAAAAAAATAGCTAATAGCTAATATGAAATTGTGGGCAATAATAATGATAATAATGTTATCCTGAGTTTGCCAAAGATGCATACTCAACACAGCTTTATTCTTTCACCTAGATGGCCACTTGTTTCTAAAGGCATTTCTGAAAGAGATAAAGAAAATACCTAACATGTGGTACAGAGCTGCACAATCACTACACCTGTATTCTAGCCTTTTCATGGAAACAAATTTCTACCCTTTGTCATCTGTATATGCTAAAATTCTAGGGTTTTTTTTGTTTTTTTTTTTTGTTTTGTTTGTTTTCTTTTTATTAACAACTAAGTTAAAACTTCTTTTATTAAAAAAAGGAAAAGAAATAACTGAAATAGTTCATAAAAACTCTCCCAACTATTCTGAAACAGGGAGTCAAGTGGAACCCAAAGATCACTTATTTAAATTTAAAAGAAAAGGATTTAGCATCATCTTTTTGCTTTGTAATCCCTGACAATCTGCTGGCTCTAGGATTTGATATTGGTGGGGGGGAGTGAGCATTGGGTGGGGGTGTTTAGAAGCAAGAATGGGAGGGGGAGACTGGAAAAGAGGATAGGGGAGGTGTTTAGCTTTCATTTGTAAGCGTGATACCCGCTGCTTTGTTTATGGATTTGATGCTATTCATACAGTCTTTGCAATATTAATTTTTAATTTATGATGCTCATTAGGAGACACTTAAAACAGAACAATTATCATTTATCTTGATATATTATTTACTAGGACTGACTGTCATGGTTAGGGACCCATGATTAGTGGGAGGGGGATTGACAACAGCCTCTGAAAGGTCCTGGGCTAAAGGTATAGGAGCTTAGAAAGCAGTTGTTGAGACCCAAGGCCTGAAGTTCTGATGTCGAAGCGAAAGCCACATAGTCCCTAATCAAAACTCAGGAGGACTCTTCCAAGACAAGCCTGGAACAGTACTTAATGAACCTGCAGGATCATATTAATGAGACTCTCTGTTAGGCCACCAGTTCATCAATTATTCATCTAGCTGCATTCCTGATATTTTACTGTCTTCCTTCTCTTTTTTGCCTTCGTATGTGATTACTTTTTTTTAACCCTCTGTTTTCTTACCTGTAGTGTAAACAAGACTTTTGCTCCAGGGCTGCATTTCCTGATATATAAATGTTCAGCCATATCATCAGTTAGAATGGTGGATTTCATCCAAAGACCTAGGAAGATGGACAGCTGCTCTGCCTGACAACATTGATTCATTCAAGCAACAATCATTTATTAAGCACTCACTATGTGCCAGGTACTGTTCTAGGAATTGAGGGTACAAAGGCAAAAATGAGATTCCTACCCACAAGGAGCTCAAGAGTTAACTCTTAACTCTTTGTAAGATCAAACAGCTACGTGGCCAAGTGGATAGAATGCTAAGTTAGAGTCAGGAAGATTTAAGTTCTTATCCTATCTCTAAGCATCTATTGTCATTTTTTTTCTGTCCTTAGCTCAGTTTTCTCTTCTACGAAAGTGGTTTTATTCAGTGGTCTCTAAGATTCTTTCTAGTTCTGAATCTATGATAGAACGAGCAGGAGAATTGGAAAGAAATTCTTCTACTAGAACAGTCTGGGTCATTCAGATCTAAGGGCAAGATCATAGATTTAGGTCAAGTGTTCTTAATCTGGGGCTTGTGAATTTGTTTTTGAAAAAGAAAAGATAACTATATTTGATTATATGCTTCCTTTGTAATTTTATTATTTTATATGTATATACACATGTTTAAATATAGATCCAAACTTATATACAACAAATTTGCAAAACCAAATGTTTATATAAAGTGCATATATGAAAAACTTTTTTTGTGTGTTGTATATGTGTGTGTAGGTTTGCCCATGTAAATCCATGCATGAATCTGGTGTGTGTGGTGGGGAGAACTTTAAAAATATTCAGAACATAGTAGCAGACTCTCTTGAGGAAAGGGAGAAATGGAAAAAAAAGGAGAAATAAAGGATATATAGGCAAGAGTCAATAAGAGGTGGTAGAAGGTATCTATTTGTTTTATTGACATAAAGGATAAAATGTAAGACAAATCAGGTCTCATACTTTTTTTAGAACCCATGTGTTGAGATGATTTAACTTTGGATCTGGTCCTGCAGTTGAATAGAGCTTATTATCTAACAAATCAGAGTAAAAATTTGAAGTTCT
>JAJPUD010000742.1:557900-585884 GCA_023553655.1 Myrmecobius fasciatus | reverse complement strand
AATAATCAATTCATAAAATCAACCCTCATTCTATAAGTATCTATAACATAAATATAGTTCTCAAGAGTTATTTTTTCTTGTTACCTTTTTATGTTTCTCTTGTGTTCTGTGTTTGTAGATCAAATTTTTTGTTCAGTTCTGGTCTTTTCAGTAGAAATAGGTGAAATTCTCCTATATCATTGAAAGACCATCTTCTTCCCTGGAAGATAATGCTCATTCTAGCTGGGTAACTTATTCTTGGCTGTAGTCCAAGTTCCTTTGCCCTTCGGAATATCTGATTCCAGGCCCTTCGATCCTTCAAAGTAGAAGCTGCTAGGTCCTGTGTGATCCTAATTGTAGCTCCCCGATATTTAAATTGTTTCTTTCTGGCTTCTTGTAATATCTTTTCCTTGGTATGATAGTTCTGGAATTTAGCCACGATATTTCTGGGGGACTTAATTTTTGGGTTTCTTTCAGGAGGTGATCGGTGGATTGTTTCAAGGAGTATTTTGCCTTCTGGGTGTAAAATATCAGGGCAGTTTTCTTTTATGATTTCCTGGAATATAGTGTCCAGGTTCTTTTTTTCATCATGGCTTTCAGGAAGCCCTATAATCCTTAGATTGTCTCTCCTAGATCTATTTTCCAGGTCAGTTGTTTTTCCTAGGAGATATTTCATGTTTTTCTCTATCTTTTCATTTTTTTGTTTTTGTTCAACTGATTCTTGAAGTCTTGATGAGTCATTCATTTCCAATTGTTCGATTCTAATTTTTAATGTCTTATTTTCTTCAGTTACTGTTTTTAGTTCCTTTTGCAATTGACCAATTACATTTTTTTGTTCACTGCATTCTTTTTCCATTTTTTCTATTTTATTTTGCAGTGATCTCATTTCGTTTCCCCATGTTTCTTCTAACTCTCTTTTAAGATTTTTTATGCAATCTTCAAAGAAAGCCTTGTGACATGGAGACCAATTTATGTCTCTCTTTGGGGCTTTTTCTGGAGTTGCTTTACCTTTAGGGACCTCAGGATTTGAGGTCTGTTCTTCCCTCTCTCCATAAAAGTTGTCTATGGTGAGAGCTCTTTTTGGTTTTTTATTCATTTTTTTTAAAGGTGTGAGGTCTGTTTAGGGCAAAGGTGGGACAGCTGCTTTAATTTGCCCTGGGGCAGTTCTGCTGATTGAGTTATTTCAGGAACTGGGCAGTTCTGCTGATTGAATTATGTCAGGGGCTGGGCAGCTCCGCTGATTGAATTATTTCTGGTGCTTATCAGACCTGTTGTTTGATTGATTGCTTTAAGGTGCTGTGTAATGGCAGCTAGTTACGATGCTCATCAGGGGTTCAGTGGTTCACAGTCTATCCCCCTCAAAAGGCAGACCCTCCAAACCACCTGCCCACAATCAGGACAAAATGTTCCAAGAGGCTCGAAGAAGACTCCCAGGTGTGTGAAAAGCACAAAGCTCCCACTCCTGTTCTGACTCCTGTTCCAGCTCCCTGCTCCAGCTCCCTGCCCCTGTCTCCCTGTGCTGCAGTCTGGGTTCAGTAGGCCACCCCCTGCCCCATTAAAACAGACCTGTTTTGAGGTTCTTCCAGAGTATCTTCTTCTAGAATCGTGTTGTTCTCCGGATATTGTGGATTTTTTTGCTTCAGAATCAGTCTAGAGGCTTCATATTTTGTTGGTTTGAGGGGAGGTTAGAGGAGGTTACAGAGAATCCTGTCTGATCTCCGCCACCATGGCTCCACCCCCGGAACTAAAAAATGATTTTCTTCAGTGAGCTTCTGTACTTCCTTTTCCTTTTGCCTAGTTCTATTTTTTAAGGAGTTATTTTCATCAGTGAATTTTTGTATATATATTTTTCTGTATTGACTCTTTCCCCCCATGATTCTCATCTTACTTTTATTTCTTTCCCCAATTTTTCTTCTACTTTTCTAATTTGCTTTCTAAAATCTTTTCAAAACTCGTCCAGGGGTTCTTTTTAGGTCTGAGACCAAGTTGCATTTTTCTTTGAGGCTTTTCAGTAGCCATTTTGCCAGGGTTGTTCTTCTAAGTTTGTACCTTGACCCTCCCTGTAACTATCATAATTTTCGATAGTCAAGTTCTTTGTGCTTATTTTTCTGCCTATTTTGTGAATTGGTGTTTTTATTTGAAACTTGGACTCTGGTCATGCACCATGAAGTTTTCTGTGCTGGGTCTTGCAGGTGACTTTCACTGGGCTTCAGGGTGTAACTGCTTGCTTATACTGGAGGGTGAACTTTCTATCTGGCTTGTACTGGGGGATGGGGTGGGGTCTTCCAGGTGGCCTTCCCTGTCTGTGAGGTTTAGCTCCTGGCTTGCCCCAGAGGCAGGGCCTTGCTGCTAGGTTGCTATGGCAACAGAGTTTTTCTGTTGGCTGGCCTTGGGAGAAGGATCTTGTTACTGGTCTGCCCTAGGGGTTGGGTCTTATTGCTGGGTTCTTGGGAAAACGGGGCCTCTGTGCTGGAGGGCTCTGAGGGGCTTGCTGTTGGCTAATTTCCCCACAAGGCCTCCCTACTAGTCAGCCATGGGCTTGAGGCCTTACTGGTGGCTTGTGCTGGAGAAGGAGCTACTGGCCTGGGGCCTTTCTGTACTTAACAACTGCTGGCTTGTTAAGGGGGCTGCTGGTTTGCAGGAGGGTGGGCCTTGCAAGTAGATTTTTCCAGACTTGGATCCCTGCTACTGGCCCCCCTGCTCTGAGGCTGGCTGCTGCTGCTCTGGGACCTTACTCCCCTCCCATCCCAGTGAGAAAGACCTTTCCTGCCGTGATGGTAAGCTACTTCACTGCTCCTAGATCATCAGTTCTGTTTGGAGGGGGAATTTGGGAGGGCTCTGGGGAGTTCCTTCTTCAAATCCCCCAGTTCCCTCTTTTTTTCTGAGTTCCAGAAAAGGGAAGTGACCTGCATAAGATCACACAGCAAGCCAGTGGCAGAACCAGGATTTCAGAAGCAGTACTATTGGCTTTGAATACAAAAAAACCCAAAAAAATCAGTGTGACATTTAAACCTTCTTCAATTATTTCTAGGAAGTAACTTTTCTGATGGGCAAACAGAACATATCTGCTGAAATCCACAAAAATTATCAAAACTAAATGATTATTGCTCTACTGGAAATATACAGAAAATTCTCTCCTACTCCACAGTATCAGTATTCAGTCATCTCTAACAAGGTTTATTGGCCAGAGATAGATTCTGTCTATTATTAATAGATCTTTCTCTTGCAAATGTTTACTTTGGTTTCTGTTAACACATTTAAAATGAAATAAAGAGAAGACAGCTAGGTGCAGATAGGTGGAACAGTGGCTAGAGCACTGAGTTTGGAATCAGGAAGATGTTCTTATGAGTTTCAAATCTGAACTCAGATACTAACTGTGTGACTTTGGGCAAGTCACTTAAGCCTATTTGTCTCAGTTTCCTCATCTGTAAAATGAGCTGGAGGAAATGTCAAACCATTCTAGTGTATTTACCAAGTTTATGAGAACACAAAGAATCAGACGTGACTAAAAAATGACACAGAAAGGACAAAAGTTTAGAGGAATGGCTAATATGATATATCATAAATCAGGCTAGAATAAAATGAATAGAATAAAATTTACTTATATCTATAACTTCAAGAATCTGTGATTTGATTCATATGCTTCTTAACTTGATAAATATTGCAAATATTCTACTCCTTGCAAGACTGTCATAACTTGATGTTCCTGAAAAGAGTGTCACTTGATTTCCAGCTTTTAGGGATGCTCCTCTCAAAGTAGGATCTTCTGGTGGCCAATTTCTAGGGATGCCCCTCTCAAGGTAGGATCACCTGATGTTCAGTCTGTAGTGATGCCCAACTCCATATAGATACTGGTCACCAATAGGTATGAATTAAAAGTCTTTCCACTTTTGTAGAAACTGCTAGAGCTTGTATCATTGAAAGTCCAGAGTTATGCTATGAGGGGGAAGATAAAATGTAACAGAATTGACTGTACAGTTCTACAAATAAGTTACCAAAATAATATATCTGAAATGGGAATCCTTTTTTTTTTTTTTTTGGCAGTAGTTCATTGAAAAAATGCAGGGGAAGTTGAATTTTCTTAGCTACAAAATTAGAGGTGTGTGTGTCTCCCAAACCCTTTAATGATCTAAAGATTGTCCAGGATTTTGAAATGGGAAGGAAGAGAACAGAGACCTGCACAGAAAATTTACTAGAGGTGAATGAGAACAGTTACAAAGGGATGGAACACTGGACCTCCTGGATGTTTATGGTGGAATGAGGAGATAGGGAGAATAAAGGGAAAAGACCTCAGGGATTTTGTGTTTGTTGTTTGAAGAGAGGCTCATCAAAAATGAATTCACATTGCCTAACAAACTACATCTGTTAGTATAAAAAAGCACTTGAAATGTCAGCAGGTCACCAAGTCTCTTGCTTAAATCTTTTTTTTTTTTTAATTGGATAATGAAATTTATTTTTTATAGTAGCTTTTCATTTTTCCAAATACATGCAAAGACAATTTTCTTTTTTTTCAGGCTTAGATAGGTAATTTATTGCTTAACTCATAAGACACACATGCTTTCCCATATCTTTGATAATTTTTCTAATGGCATAGCTGTTAAAGGGTAAGAATGTTAGATTGAGCACAGAAAGTGGCCATACAAAAAAGCTTTGGAATGAATCTAAGAACAAAATAGATAAAGTGATATTAAAATACATATTTTAAAATTGTATTTGTCTCTAATTTATGTTTCAGAGAGGAGGGAAGAATAGTATAGTAGATAGTAAGCTAGCCACTCAGTCAAAAAACTTTTGGTTTAAATCTTATTGTTGATCCATACTAGCTGTATAATTCTAGGCAAGTTTTTTTAAATCTTTCATTAATCCCACAAAGTTCTTAAGGACACTTCAGGTGATAAGATAACTACCCTAATCACCACCACCCATCCCCAACCCCCAACAGTCATTGGGCAAATTCACCCTCTCTCTCCCCATTTTCTTTTATTTTGTTTTCCCTGGAGAGGTGATAAAGCTGCCTTTGGGATTGATTTTTTTTTCCTGTAGTAATTTACTACATTGCTTTATGAATCATGTTGGCAGAGAAAGATCAGAGCAACAAAGAAAAACCATGGAAGAGGTTACAAAAACCCAACAGAAAAAAGAAGTGAGCATAGCATGTGCTGATTTACATTATTTCCTTAGTTCTTTTTCTGGATGCAGATAGCATTTTCTGTCCAAAGTCTATCGGGATTGCTTTGGATCACTGAACCACTGAGAAGAACAAAGTCTTTCATAGTTGATCATCGAACATTCTTGCTGTTATTGTGTACAATGTATTCCTGGTTCTGCTTGTTTCCCTCAGCATCAGTACATGTAAATCTTTTTACCAGTTTTTATAGAACAATAATATTCCATTACCTTCATATACCACAACTTGTTTAGCCATTCCCCAGTTGATGGGCATTTACTCGTTTTCCAATTTGCAAAGATAATTTTCAACATTCACCTTTGCAAAATTTTGTGTTACATTTTTTTTCCTTTCTTACCTTCCTTCTCCTTTTCCTAGGTAACAAACAATCCAATATAGGTTAAACATATACAGTTCTTTTAAACATATTTCTATATTCGTCATGCTGCCCAAGAAAAATCAGATCAAAAGAGAAAAAAAGACATGTGAAAGAAAAACAAGGAAATAAACAGCAAGAACAACAACAAAATGGTGAAAATACTCTGCTTTGATCCATATTCACTCTCCATAGTTCTCTCTCTGGATGCAGATGGCACTTTCTATGGCATTGGAACTGCCTTGAATTGCCCCATTGTTGAAAAGAGCCAAGTCCATCACAGCTGATCATCACATAATCTTCTTGTTGCTGCTTTAATCTTTAATACTACCTTGCAGAGAAGTTAAGTGACTTGCCTAAGATGTCACAGAAGAACTGGATGGTACGGTGGATAGAACACTGGGCCTGGAGTCTGACTCCATATATGATCTTATATAGTTACTAATGGGTGTCCCTCAGTAAGTCACCTCTCTGCCTCAGTTTCCCAAACTATATTAATAGTATCCACCTCCAAGCATTGATATATGGATAAATGAGATAATATTTGTAAAATGTCTGGAACATTCATAAATACTTTTCTTTCCTTCACTGGAGAAGTCAGGATTGGAAGCCAGGTCCTCTGATTCAAAGCCTATAGTTCTTTCCTCTGTATCATGCTTCCTCCCTAGTGTTTACTTAGTCATGACTTTGTGTTTATCTGACCCTAGCCAATCTACTCTACTTCTTTTTGTTGTTGTTTACTTGTTTCCATCATGTTCCACTCTTGATGACCCCACTTGGAGAACTCTTGGCAAAGATAACGGAGAGATCTGGCATTTCCTTTTTCAGTTCAATTTACAGATAAGGAAACTGAGGCAAACAAGGCTAAGTAACTTGCCCAGGATTACACAACCAGTAAGCATCTGAGGCAGATTTGAACTCAGGTCTTCCTGACTTTGAGCTGGGCACTGACTCTACCCTATCTGTTCTGCCTCTGGAGATCTAGTTTCTTATTGTTGGATGAAGATGATGGACTAATTAAGTGACCTAAATCATTCTCCAGCTAAGGCCTGTAATAATCTATTATGCAATTATAAAGTCAATTCAAAGTAAGTGAGGGAAAGGAAATGATGTCTGACAGAGGCCCAGTGGGTACAGTAAACATGAAAAATCTCAGATGGTAGTTTTTCACCGAACAAACTGTTCCAAGTTATTCTATTTAATTTTAGGTGGTACTTTAGCTTCTCAAAAAAGTAATCATCATTTTAAGTTTGTCTATCCACTTGATAGATGTGGAAACTGACTCCAGCAAAGTGAAGTGCTTTGCCAAAGCTTACTTAGTGGCAGCCCAAATGGATCAAGAACTGGATTTGAAGGCAGGGATCTAAGTTCAAATCCCATCTCAGACAATACTAGCTATGTCTTTGAGTAAATCGCTTAACTTCTCTGTGCCTGAGTTTCTTTATCTGTAAAAATGAGGGGATTGAACTAGATGGCCTTTAAGGGTCTTTCAAACTCTAAATTTATGATCCTATAAATCCTGTGCTCTTGCTGTAATGGGTTTCTTTTTTTCCATGTATGAAAAATAGAAAAATAAACTCAGACCTGAAAGAGGATACAAAGATACTATACTTCCATCCAACCCATTTTAGAGATGAAGAAAGAAGTTGAGGCCTGTGAGATAAAGTGTTTTGTTCAAGGTTATGCAACTAGTCAGTAGCAGAGCCAGTTCTGGAATCTAGAACTATTATTCTGGGTTATAATATTATCTATATTATCATAAAGAAAAAAAATGGATGACCTAGTTACTAATTTTAAAGAGACTCAGATAAAGAAATAAAAGTAGCTTTAGATTAAATAAGAGGAAGAAAGCAATCTGCATGAGGCTCTTAGACTAGTTTGTAGAAATCAGTGTCACAGAGGGGGTGGATTAGTAGCAGTCATGAATCACATCCCTCAGTGTTTTATGAATCTTTAGGCAGATATAGGTAGAACTATAATAGATTATCAAAGGGATATTTCAAATGTGTCATCAAATAGTTTATTTCCCCGGACCTAACATTATCAAATTCAAAATAAAACCAACTGGATTTATTGCATTATGCAAAGCTTTGGGCACCAGAAAAAAAAGATACCCATGTGTGGAGTTTGTGAAAAGCATATTATTGGGGTAAAAGCCATATTACTGGGGGAAAGCCATTCCAAAGTGGGGAGAGCTAAAGCTATTACAAAGGCACTGTACCTCCATTGAGTTGAAAACTGTAGCAAGGATACAGTAACCACATAAAAGCAAGACATAACAAGGACACAGAGACCAGTTTACAATTTTTATTGTGTCCATCATTTGGCCTTGAGTGTCTAGGCACTCACCCAAGAATGTTGGCATGTTGCCTGAGCCCTGGAACCTAGGCCCAAAATTAGAACTGCTTGCTAAGCATAATACAAATCCCTAAAGGCATATGTAATGACACTTTGCAGTTCTTCCTCCCTTTGTTCAATTTCTGTACTTACTATGGGACTTTTTTGGGATCTTTGCAGGAATCCACTGAATATTCTGACTGCTGCCCCAGACAGCCCCTATGTAAGTAGTCTATATGATTATTAAACTACTTATATAATCATAATAGAGCTCTCTGCCTTTTTCTTTGGTACAATTAGCTTGCCCCTTGGTTGGGAGTGGAAGAGAGGAGGTTCGTAGTTCCCTTTGTGGAGGAATTCTGAACCCTACTTTGTGACATCATAAATTGGAGCAGTGCAGGTTGATATTTTTGGGAACTCCTAGTACGCTGGAGGTGCCAGGTGAAGCAAAAGTAGTTTTGGTAAATACAAGTCATTGCATCAACACTATTTTAGAGGTAGAAGAAACCTCAGTTTTTATCTAGTCCAAAGTCCTCATTTTATGGA
The DNA here is from genome assembly GCA_023553655.1 of Myrmecobius fasciatus. Classification (NCBI taxonomy): domain Eukaryota; kingdom Metazoa; phylum Chordata; class Mammalia; order Dasyuromorphia; family Myrmecobiidae; genus Myrmecobius; species Myrmecobius fasciatus. Next base: position 577,479 of record JAJPUD010000742.1, on the reverse strand, counting down.
TAAGGAAATAGATGCATAGAAAGTTCAAGAGGGTTGCCCATTGCTACACAAGGCAGAGGTAGGAATAAAGGAAAAACAGTGGTGCAGGGGAAAGAGCGGAGGACTTGGATTCAACTCATGGAATTATTGCTCACTTTTAATCACTGAAATCCATTTCCACTGGCTTTCTTGCTGTTTCTTAGTCTAATATCCCGCCTTTAGACATTTTTACTGGCTGAATTCATGCTTGGAATTCCATCTCTTCTTAATCATCTCTAACTCATTGAATTTCTCATTTCCATCAAGAGACAACTCAAGAACCACATTTTCTGCATGGAATCTCTTCTTACCAACTATTCGTGCCATCTTTTCTAACTAATTTGTATTTCATTACATCATACTTATTTTGAACTTATTCGGTATATGTTTTCCTATGTGCAAGTTTTTTTTCCATAAATTTAAGCTCTTTAATAATAGAAATTGTCCCTTTTTTATCTTCTGTTTGCGACAGAGTGGGTTAACTTAATAAATGCTTATTGATTGATTGATACAATATGCAACAATTGTGGAGTCAGTGATTCTTAAATGCTCATTATTAAATGTTCAATGTGAGCATTTATGTCTCAGAAAATGGCAAATACTACAAATCAGAACTTAATTTATTGTTTTGCTAATTGTCTAAGCTTAAGAAAGTGATGGAGAAATGTTAATAATTCAGATTAAACTTAAAGTATGTCAGAGGTAACTTTTTTCCCTTTAGGGAAGCAGTTATTAAACATTTGCCAGTACAATATTGACAATCTGTCTTAAAACCTTGGGGGAGAGTAGAGAAATTTTTGATTATGGAGTCAGACATCTGAGTTCTAATAGATATTAGCTTTGTGATCATGCCATGACTCTAGTTTTAAGGAAATTCACATTGAATTTTAATACATCCTGTTTTGGAGTTTTTGCATATTTCTATTAAAAAAGATGTTCACAAAATGGATTTGAACTCTTAGTAGAGACCAATTGGCCTGCAGTCAAAGAGCTACATGCTCCCGCATCATTCTTTTTCCTTCAGTTCCCAGGGTAGGTGTCTGCATTTGTTAAGGAGGAACTTTGTAGGGAAGTAGGGGATGGTGCATGAGCCCAGATTGACTCAATTAGAGCAAGATCTAAAATGCATAACTAATGAATATTTGTGTTTCATATGTAACTAAAATCTCAATCGCTAAACATTTCATCATAAACATACTTAATTTTTCTTGCCAGGGACAAACAATGCTGAGAGAATCCAGAGTTTTTGAGAGGCAAATTTGGCAACTTCCTGACTTTCCAAGTTTGATTATTGTGATTAGACAAAGATTAGTCAACTCTTTAGTGATTTTTAAAATTTATATTATTGTAGTCATATAGATTATTTTCCTGGTTTTTCTTGCTTCAATTTATATTAGTTCATGTAATTCTTCGCACATTATTTTGAATTCCTTGTATTTTATTTTTTCATTACTTGCATGTATTTCATTACAACTGTGTGTCATAATTTATTCAACAAATGATGGACACCCACTTTGCTTCTACTTTTTTTGCTATGATGAAAAGTTCTGCTATAAATATTTGCCAGAGAATAATTTTCATTTTTTACAAAGTGATGAAAATATGCAGTTCATTTTTCCCAAGAAAGAAGATTTGGAGCAAGAAGGGCCCTCAGAGGTCATATAGTACAACCTCCTTATTTTCTAAATGAAGTCAGAGAAATTAAATTACTTACATAAAGAAATGGCAAAGTCAGAACTTGCACTTAGCTCCTCTGATTCTAAACCCTTTGTACTTTTCTGTTTTACCACATTGTTGTTATATTTGAGTCATTTTCACTTGTGTCTGACTGTTACTCCATTTGAGGCTTTTCTTGTCAAAAATACTAGAGTGGTTTGCCCTTTCCTACTCTAACTTATTTTACAGATGAGGAAACTGAGGTAAACTGGGTTAAATGACTTGCCCAGGGTCACACAGATAATGTGTCAGTAAGCTGAGGCCAGATTTGAACTCAGAAAGATGAATTTTCCTGATTCCAGGCTAGCGTTCAATTCACTGTACCACCTAGCTGCCCACTTATGGATAAAAGAGATATATACAAAAAGAGTTTGGATATATTTTCTAATGTTAGAACAATATAATTGTCACCCCAATTGGATTGTGAAGGTCCACACAGGCAGGATAAATGTCTTGTACTTTTCTGGATCTTCCATAGTGCCTAGTAAAGTAAAGTATGAGCACTGGTGATTGCTTATTGGTTATTAATTATGAAGACTCAATCTAAAGTACTTGACAAATTAGAAACTCCTTAGGGTTAATTAAACTCAGAATAGAAAAAGTCATACAGTGTTAGAGTCAGAAGCAACTTTGGAACATAGGACAGAGAATATTAAAATAAGGGATTTTAGACATCCGTATGTTAGAATACAAGTGTATTGTGCTAAACATACCTCTTTCTCAAATTCAAACTCCATACCTCATCTGTAACCATTGTGCAGGCCCACAAACTGTTCCTCCTACTTGAAATACACTCCCTTTTCAATTTTGTCTCTTAGAATCCTTGTTTTTCTCTAAAGCTTGTTTCAATGTTGCCTCTTCTATGAAGCCTTTTTTGAGACCTTTAATTGCCTTTTCAGATTACTTTATACATATCTTTGTATAAATAACACATCTCCCTATAGAATATAAACTTCTTATGGTCAGAATTATCTCCTTTCTGATTTGTGCTCCTACCTCAGTGCTTTGCATATAAGTGTGAATGGAATAGGACATGAGAGCTGGGAATTTTGAAATACAGATCATGAAATGTTATATTTAGTAAGCCTAGAACATTAGAATTAGAATCATTTTTATACTCTAAAAAACTCTCCAATTTTTAAACATAGTCTTTAAGACATGTTATATCTTAGTTACTCTCCCGTTTTCCAGAACCTCAAGTGAGTCTTCTATCCTAGTGTTAAGAAAGCTTTTCTCCACATCTAACTTGAGGCAGGAAATTATGTGTATCAATGTGAGGTAAAATAGATATTTCTAGTTTCTTCTTCTACCTTTTTCTAAGAGAGACTTTATTAATTGCCAGGAATAGAAGCAGGAAGTTGGGGCTAGCAGTTTGATTACTTTGCTCTTTTCAGGAAAGATGAATGAAGATCCAATGAAGATAAAGTACCATATTAAGGGGCTTTGGGACTTGGGTTACACTAGAAACTTATATTTCTTATGTAACTTCACTGATTAAGAGATACCTGTTACACTTAAGATAGGAAAACAATCAGATGTGTCTGAAATGAGAATATAATACACTTGAGAATGAGAATACAATAATAAGCTTGACTCTCTTCAGCATTCTTGAGCTATTCCAATGTATAAAAACTGTGTGTCATCCATCAAAAGTAAGAGGAGTAGACAAGAGACCAAAGGATAGCCTTTAAAAAGACTATTGTGAACTTCTTTCTCCATTGTGGCTAAGGCTTTGGGTACCTCTGGTGTTACGCATTCTCTGTCTTCCACTGTCTCATTTTGGTTATCACCTGCTACCCTAGGGGAAAAGTATTTTGACCTTATCTGTCCTTCTCTAGTTGTGTTCTCACTGGGTGTTTCTAATTAAGTTATGTAATCTTCACTTATGTGGGTCTACTAGTTTGTATAGCTAACTCGACTATATATGTACTTTTCAGTTTCTGCAGTAGACTGTCTCAGTACAAAATCTTATGGCTGGAATGAGCATAGATGTTAGCTGTTATAATTTTTAATATTATTTTAAAATACAGATTACTTAAATAACTGTTTACCCAAGGTTTTTTTTGCCTCATTTTATTTTTCTGAAAACTCTGCAGTAATTATGATGGTACTCATTTATTATATTAATAAGATATCTTAGCTGACTAGCAGTCATTGGCACAGTGGATAGAGTACTGAACTTGAAACCAGAAAGATTTATCATCATGAGTTCAAATCTGGCCTCAGACAGTTACTATATCAAGTTGTATGAGGATGAGCTACTTAACCACCTCAGTTCCTCATCTGTAAAATGAGATAGAGAAGCAAAAGATCAAGAAAAGCCCAAATAGGTTCATGAAGAGTCAGACATAACTGAATAACAATAGCCAGCTGATTGATTGTATATGACAAACAATGTTTTTTATGTTAAACTGACACTGAAAACCATCAGAAGATAATAAGCCACTTTAGTGGTCATTGGCTTGTTTCTGTTAGTACTCAACAGAAATAAGGAGAAGATAGTAGAGCTGAAGGTATGGTGATGATGGCACATACCCAAGAGTTGAAGTCATGGTTATCAGGGGAAACAAACTACAGTAGAAAAGCAGAATGTGTTGATTGGGTTGTGACTCAACAAACTAAAGTAGGGATGTAGTAGAATATTTCTGAGGCACAAGAAATGATGAACATGAAGAATACAGGGAAATATGGGAAGACATGAACTGATACAAAGTGAAGTAAGTAGAATCAGTAAAACAATGCACATACTGGCTACAAGGTAAATTAAAAGAAAGACCACAACAAATTCAGAGTAAATACTGTGTCATTGCAATAATCAAGCTTGATTCTTGAAAAGAGATATAAAATGGACCTCCCTTCCTTATTAGTAGGGATGAGTGCTATGGTTCTGAAACATTGCTAAACTTTTTTGTAATAAAGAATGACTGATCAGGGGCAGGGGTAGAGATATATTACATGAAGATAAATATCATATGAAAACAAAATATGCCAATAAAAGGGAAAAAAGACAATGTGATATTATGGAAAGAATACAGAATCCAGGAATCAAGAAAACTGGATTCTAATCCCAGCTTTGCCACTAACTAATGATAGTACCTTAGAGAGATTGTTTTCCTCTAGACCTCAGTTTCCTTAGGAATAAAATGAGAGAATGCAAAATATAACCCGAGGCCCTTTCTGATTGTATATACAAAATCTAGAGACATGTAGCTGGTGTAATCTCTTTGGTTTGTATAATTGCTTTTCATGTTAATGATAACTTTAATGATAATTTAACAGATAAATAATTGTGGTATAGTCTAATACCTTAAGAGAGTTCTGAAATTCTGGAATCAGAATATTTTATATCTAGTCTTTATTACTATTTATGTGACTTTGGGCAAGTTATTAAATCACTCTAGGCCTCATTTTCCTCTTCTATAAAATGAAGAACCCGATCAACTCTAAATTCTTTCCTTCTAAGATAAGAGTATACATAGGGTGGTGGACAATCCAAGCTTTTGAACATGATTCTTTCATTATCTACTAGCCCAGCATCCTATGTAAAGTTAACTGTGCTCCTTCGTCATGCCCTTTTTGCAACTCAGGGTTCTCAGGAGACAAGTTGCAGGAACCCAAAGTACAGAGCTTAGAAGCATGAATTATTAACACAAGGTCTGCTCTTGTTCTCCCTAACAATGTCTCTGCTTGTGGCAGGCATTATTATATTCTAATGAAACATGGGACCTTTGACTAGCTCATGCCCCAAATGTACCAAATTAGCTGGTTTTTTCCTGGAGCCCTGCTGGCTCTAGGCCAGGAAAGCTGAGAATGACAAATAATGATGCGAGAATGCAGAGAATTAGAAAGAAAATAATCCCCTCTAGACAGTTCAAATACAGTAATTTATATACTTGTCTTTTCCCTATTTGATTTCAAATAAGGCCTTATTTCTTTAATCTTTCTTTAAAGATATGCATCTTTAACAGTCTTCGGTGAGTGCTGGAGCATCTTGGCTTTTCCACTTCTACAATTTGGTTAGTGTGGTGGATAAAAACAGACCAAATCATCTGAAATTCTCCTGTGCCTCTGTGACTTTGTTTTTAAACCATTCGTGACATCTCTCAAGGCTTTTGATCAAACTCAGAGCTTTAAAACCTATCTTAAGTTCAGTCTAGCAAGGAAGAGTTGCTGCTTAGAAACAGGTTCTGGAACCATGTAATGAAGAGCTTCCTAATAATTGGAACTGTCCAGCAATGGAAAAGGCAGCTGTAGAGGAGGTTCATGCTTTAGGTTATCAGTTAGATTTAATTTAACAAACATCTGCTGAACACCCACTTATGTATTGGGAAAGATAGAAAAAACTCCTTTGTCAAGCTGAGTAACCATGGAAATTATAGATTTTCAAAGATTGGAAGATACTACAAAGGCTATGTAGGTCAAACTATCTCAGGTTTTGGCACCAAATGATAAGGTCAAGGTAGCAATATTTAGTTTGAAATAGACATGTGACAGATTTACAATGGCCATTCACTTTGCCAAAAGGAAAGTTTATTTAGAAGAGTTAGAAACAAAATAAGTGATAAAATGGGCACCAAGAGTGACAAATATGAAACAGTTAGGAGAGCATATAATTAGCAAGGAAAAAGACAAATTCCCCTGGGAGAACTCACAATTAATCAAGAGAAAGGAAATATTCCATAAGGTAGGAGAAAGCCATTGACTGGCAGGTCAGACTAACCAGAGTTAGTGAGAATAAGGAGAAAAGTGCTTTTAAAGGGAAGGTACCATGAAGTAGTGAAAAAAAGTACCTTATAGGGCTTGGTCCTGAAAAGAACTTAGCAAAAATCATCATAAGCAGATCTTTTATAGGGGAAATATAGCCTTGGGGATTTCTTACATTAAAGGCATGAAATTAAGAGGAATGGTCAAAGAGCTAGATGGAAGACATATGGCAGACCAGATCCCAGATCTGTCTAAAGATATGCCAATCAAGATAGTCTGGGATTTTTGTATGCAATTATAGGGTTTGTTATAGGGGTTGATAGGATTAATTTATGATAATGGGAAAGCTAAGTTCCATCAAGGTTACCTCAAAGATTGTTGTGAATGTCTTTAAAGATGCTAAGTAGATTGGAGAGAGGATGAATGAATTAACAATAGATTCTGACTTCACATTATTCTATACAAACAAGATTTGGGCTTCTTCCTGAGAGGGGAATAATCAGTTCACATCATAAAGATCCTCTTTAAACTTTTTCCTAACAAGTAGTTATGAAACCATGTTTTAATTTAAGTACCATTAGAACATAAACTCTTTGTGAAAAAAAGAAACTTTTTTTTTCCTTTTAAAATTTAATTTCTTTTTTAAATTAAAGAGCATTTATTTTGCCTTCCTTCTACCCTCCTCCCTGTGATCCCAACTAAAAAAAAGTAAGAATTCTTATGATTTGTCATTTGTACACAGCTAAGGAAAACAAATTCATCCAGTGGCTGTGTCCAAAAATGTATGTCTCATTATTAAGTCATCATCTTCTGGCAGGAGGTAGATAAGAATCTTCATTAATTGTTCTCTGGAACCATAGTTGGGTCACTGTATTGGTTCCAGAGTTTTTAAGTTGTTTGTCTTTGCAATGCAATTATTACTGTAACTCCTGGTTCTGTTCAGTTCACTTGACATTGGTTCATGCATATCTTCCCAGGTTTCTATGAAACTATCCAATTCATCATTTTTCATGATCATATATGATAATTTGCTCAGCTATTTCTCAATTAGTGGATACCTACTTAATTTCCATTTTTTGGTTAATATGAAAAGAGCTACTACAAGTATTTTTGTACTTTTCTTCTTTTTCTGAAATCTTTGGGGGTATAGGCCTGGTAATGGCACTCCTGGATCAAAGGGTAACCACAATTTAGTGTATTTTTTAGGCATAGCCACAAATTGTTTTCCAGAAAGGCATAGATTAATTTACAATTCCACCAAAGTACATCACTCAAGTACATCTGTCCCAGTCTGTTTTTGATCTTTCTTTGCACTTCCTTGCATGTAGTACAGCACTTTAGTGAATGTTGGTTGGTTGATTGAGCAAGAACTTACAATTTCCCAATGAAATCCATGTAATTTTTGAATAACTCTAATTGTCAGAATTTTTTATATTGAGCCAAAATTGAGCCTTTTCAAGCTCTATTCAATACCTATAGTTTAGCTCTCAAGGCCAAGATGAACTAATTCAATCTCACTTTCAAGATAACTTTTTATATAAATGAAGATAGCAATTATATAGCCTGTAAAGCTACTCTTCTTCAGACCAAATCGTTTCCATTTCCTCCAATTGATTCTCATGGTCTTGGATGTTTTCCAGATTTTCAGTGCTCTTCCTAAAGTGTATCACCTAAAACTAAAAGAATATTCCACATATAGTCTGACCAAGGATGTTCAAGGGCAATTTTCTTCATTGTTTTCACATTAGGGGACCTGAGCTAAGTATGGTATCAAAAATGCCTGAGAAAAGGGTTCTTCCACATTTTGAAAAGCCAGTGTTATCTAAACACTTTTCATTCATTAATTTAAGAAAAATAGACACAATTTGGTTAGGTGATTTATCTAAAGTCATAAGTTAGTTGACAGCTGAATCAAGAGGGGAATAGATATTCCTGCTTCTTAGTTCTTAGTGTCCTGTATTCATTTTCCTTAGTTTGGAAATTACCACCCACCAATTTAGCATGATAGTGTTTTGTCCAAACAATGCTATTAAACTTTTTCTTATGATTTGCACCTTGAAATATTTCTTTTCTGGAAGTGGCCATATTGATGGTTTTGAATGTTTGAACAAAAAAAATGTGATTAAAAAATGCATGTACTTCTGAGTTTTCCAGGATGTAGAAGGTTACATAGGTAGCCTTCAGAGTGAATGTTACATGTAGTATGAAATTCCAAATTGACTGTTTTGTGAAGACAAACTAGGTCATCTTTTGCTTAGATTATTACTTAAATTTTAATTCTTGAATGTGTGTTTGTCTCAGTTAAACTGATATCTGGGAAAGACATTAATTCAAAAAGTATACCTTACCTATGTCTTGACACTAGACTCTGATTACTCTAGAGAAGAGAATAAAGATGATTGTGCACAGCTCTGCCTCATTTAAATCTAATCCACTTGTAAGTCAATTATTCTCCTGATATCATTGGTTTTGTTTGAAATGGAACAATAGCAATACTTGCAGCATAGTTGTCCTGTACTGGATAAAGTATAATACATTTAGATAAGAGTCCATAAATCTCTATTCTGCCTGGATAATTTTGAGTAATTGGATAGTAGATAATGGATAATTTCAATTACATTAAATGGATAATTTAAATTATTTCAATTAAAAAGTTTTTGTACAAACAAAACTAATGCAGTCAAGATTAGAAGGGAAGCAGAAAACAGAAAAAATTTCTGAAGGTTTCTGAGAGAGTTCTCATTTCTAAAATATATAGAAAATTGACTGAAATATCTATGAATACAAGCTATTCTCCAGTTGCTAAGTGGTCAAAGGCTATGAATAGACAATTTTCAGATGAAATTAAAGCTATTTCTAGTCATATGAAAAATGTTCTAAATCAGTATGATTAGAGAAATGCAATTTAAGACAACTTCACGTCTCTCAGATTGGCTAAAATGATAGGAAAAGATAATGATAAATATTGGAAGGAATGTAGGAAAACTGGGACATTAATATTGTTGATGGAGTTATGAACTGATACAATCATTCTGGAGTGCAATTTGGAACTATGCCCAAAGGGCTATCAAACTATGCATACCTTTTGATCCAACACTCTACTGGGTCTGTATCCCAAAGAGATCATATAAAAGGGAAAAGGACCCACAAAATGTTTAAGGCACCTTTTTTTGGAGTGGCTAGGGATTAGAAACTGAGTGGATGCCCATCACTTGGGGAATGGATGAATAAGTTACACTATATGAATATAATGGAATATTATTGTTCTTTAAGAAGCTATCATTAGGCTAATTTCAGAAAGGCCTGAAGAGACTTACATGAACTGATGCTAAGTAAGTAGAACCAAGACAACAATGTACACAGTAACAACAAGATTATGTGATGATCAATTTTGATGGACTTGGCTCTTTTCAACAATGAAGTGATTCAGGCCAATTCAATAGATTTGTGATGGAGAGAGCCATTTGCAATCAGAGAGAGGATTTGGGGGACTGAATGTAGATCACATTTTAGTATTTTCACCTTTTGCTGCTGTTGCTGTTTGCTTGCTTGTATTTTCATTTCTTATTTTTTTTCCCATTTTGATCTGATTTTTTTTTGTGCAACATAATGGAAATATGTTTAGAAGAAATGCACATGTTTAACCTATATTGAATTACTTGCTGTCTAAGGACGAGGGAAGTTGGGAGGGAGGGAGAAAAGTTTGAAACAAGATTCTGCAAGAGTGAATGTTGAAAACTATCTTTGCATGTATTTTTTTTTATTAAAGCTTTTTATTTGTATAACATATGTATGGGTAGTTCCCCAGCATTGATCTTTACAAAGCTCTCCATTACAACTTTTACCCCCAGTCCCCTCCCCTCCCATAGATGGCAGGAAGTCCACTTCATGTTAATAATGTAATAATAGTTGACAAGTTGTGTAAGAAAAATCCTCTCTACAAGAAAAAAAAGAAAACCAGAGAAAGGCAACACAATGCAAGCAGACATCAAGAGAGATCATGAAAATGTTACGTTGTGGTCCATATTTCATATCCCTCTCTCTGGGTGTATATGGTTTTCTTCAGTGAACAATTGGAACTGGTTTGAGACATTTCTTTGTTGCAGAGAGCCATGGACCTCAGAATTGATTATAGTATTGTTGATCATATAGTATTGTTGTTGCCGTGTATAATGATCTCCTGGTTCTGCTTGTTTCACTCAGCATTAGTTCATCTTTGCATGTATTTTGAAAAAAAAAACTATTATTATAAAAAGAGGTTAAAAAAAAAGAAAACTAAGACCCCAAACAATTATAACTTGGTTAGGGTTACTCAAGTAGCAGATAGATAGGACATGACTAAATATTAATGGATTGTAGAAGAAATAGCAATGTGTGTCTATTATGTCTTTGAATAAGAATAAGTAGTATTTTAGGTTTGCAAAGTGCTTTACAAACATCTCATTGTATCCTCACAACAACTTGAGAGTTGAGAGAGAGGTGTTATTACTATTCCCATTTTATTGATGAGGAAATTGAAGCAGACAGAATTTAATTGACTTGCTTAGAGTTAATACATAGCTAGTAAGTATTTGAGGCTGGATTTGAACTTGGGTTTTTTGACTCCAGGTCCAGGGTTCTATCAGATTAGTTTACATGCACATGTACTCAGTGTTAACTCATTTTAAATGAAATTTTGCTTTTGGAGCTTTCTAAAAGAATTGTGTTTGACATAAAAATCTAAATTGCCTTCTCAAATATCTACTAAATTTTTTCTTCTTTGGCCTACGAAATGTCCACCAGAGGGAGTGATAGCTCAGTGTCTTGTCCTGTCCAATTCTCAGCAATCTAGAAAGTTCTCAGGGAGGTTCAAACACTTCTATTCAGTATCTGATATCAGTCTGCTTTATAACTGATTGTATTCAAGACTTTCTCCTTCATTTTCTAAATCCTGGAAGGAATAGGCGAAAGCTTTTTAGATATTTTATAGTCATTTATGAAACAATGAAGTATGAGTGACATGGCAGAAAGAGTACTAGATTTGGATTTCAAAGATGTGGGTTTAAACCCATGTATTTCTATTGACTATCTGGGTGACCTTTGTCTCTCCTTTTGTGAGATGAGAGAAAGTGGGGTTTGGGATGGATGTTTGCTCTCTGCTTTTGACAGATGAAACACAATATTAGAGAAACTTAGAACTAAAATAAAGAGTTTACAGATGATTTAATTCAACTCTAATTTTGCAGAAAGGGAAATCAAGTGCCACAGAAGCAACTTCTCATTACCTGTGGAATAAAATATAACCTTCTCACTGACATTCAGGGACTTCCAGCCTACTTAAATGGATGCTTTTTCATACAACCTTTATTTTCAGTCAAATGATACTACCCACACTCTTCTGTCCTTTCCTATGTCCATGTCTTTGCTCACACTATTCTCCATGCTTGGAATAGATTCCCCTGTAGTCTATCTAAACATCTGATAAATGTTTAATAACTGGCTCTTTTAAGCTTAATCTGCATTTATAACATCTTTTCCATAACTTTTAAAGGTCTAAACAACCAACAAACTATAAACTAAGTCCTGATCTGTGTCATATGTTGATTTCTGAGGTGTAAATGCTCACATGGAAGGTTTAACAATTGACTTTCTGAGCTGGTTCACCTGGCTCTAGCACATTTTGATTCATCTCTATCTGTTCCTTCCCAAGCAACTGCTAAATCCTCTGTGAAGTCTTCTTTGGCCACCTCTCTATGACCAGGAAAAATAAGGAGACTATTCCTTCTTCAGATTTTTAAAAGTACTTTGGACTTTTCTTTTATACTCATTCTTCTCTCCCTTGTATAATATTTATTTGTTGAGTTGTTTCAGTCACGTGTGATTCTTCCATTTGAGGGTTTCTTGGCAAAGATACTGGAGTCATTTGCCCTTTCCTGAGGGTTAAATGATTTACCCAAGGTCAAATGATTTGCTAGTGTCTGAAGTTGGATTTGAACTCATGAAGATGAGTCTTTCTGATTTCAAGCCCAGTGTTTATCTACTGCATCATCTAGCTGCTTCTTATTTATTTGTACACTTATCTTTTCCACATTTAATTATTAGTGCTTGGAGGATAAGACCTATAGCATATCATTTTCTCAATGCTGAACAAAATGCTTTGTATGCAAAGGAAACATCTCCAGTCCTGCTTCTGAACCTCCCCCCAACCCATACATTAGAGTTTATACCTGGATCAATTATTCTAATAGGTGATATTTTCCTCAAAAATGAGGCTTTTGTGCCAATGCTTGGCCAACTTTTCAATATACTGTCTACTTTCCATCTATCTAATGTTTTTCTCCCATCCTCATCTTCCTGCAACCTTAGACCCCACCCCTGATAGAGTCCTCTGATAAGTTAGCTTTCCCCTTATCCTGACAATAATAATGTACAGTATCTTCCCAGCCCCTTTGAACTTCTCTTCAAGTTTATTTTTTTCCTTTCAGGTTTATCATTAAAATGGAAACTCCCTGAGGATGGGGACTATCTTACTTGTTTGTGTTAATATTTTTAGCATTAGTGTAGTACCTAGCACATAGTCACAGTATTATTAATATGCTTTCTCTCTCTCTCTCTCTTTGTTTCTTTCTCTGTCTCTCTCCTCATCTATTTTTTCTCTCTGTCTCTCTTCCTGTTTATGTCTGTTTTTCTGTCTCTGTCTCTCTGTGTCTCTCTTCTGCTTTTTCCTCTTCTCTCTCTTTCTCACTTGCCTGTTTAATTATTTAGCTATCTAATTTGTAATCTTAGAAACAAAAATAATTTCAAGAGATCAGAAAATTAGAAAATTTCAAAAAATCCTAAACTCTGCTACTTTGGCTTTTGACCTCAAAGTGTCTCTGAGCTTTTTAACTAAATATTCCTGGTGCTTGTTGTTTGAGATATTCTTTCATTGTATAAGTCCTAGAACATGACTATTTCTTTCTCTGTCCAGAAAATTGTAGTCTCCCATATAGCCTAGATTTAAACCATACTTTATAGTTTACAAACAAGAATTCTGTGGTAAAGATAGTTCAAGCAGAATTCTTTTTTTTCTCTCAGATGAAGAAACTGAAGCTTACAGTTAAAAAATTGCCTGTTCAGGGTACTAAGTGTAGTAGTTGAAATAGGAATTAGTTTCCTAATAACAAGTTCAATTGAATTTCTATTAAATCATGCATACAGAGAACTGGATTCTCACAACATATTTTGTATTATGCCACTGACTATATGAAGCTCTCATACCCACCCATATATCTCACAGCTCTTTGTCTGACTTAGATCACTCTCCTAAGCATTGTAATTTTGTCTTTCCCTCCTTATTGGGATATAGTCTTCTCAAGAGCAAGGCCTATTTCTTATCTATTTCCCTCTGGACCTGGCATATTTTCTTAATATATATAATATTATATATATAATAAATATTTCATCAGGATCAAGCTTTGAGTCCCACTACCCAAATATAATTTTATCACCCAGAGGATCTCAGTGAAGTTCTGGTTCAGATGAGAGATAAAGGGATTTTTGAATTTGAATTTGAAACTCTTCAATTTTTGGGTCACTAGCCCAGTTCAGCAGAATTTGATATAAAATTGATACAAGCTTGACTCCAACAGACTGTGAGTATTTTATGTCCCTGGGAATTTAATGCACCTTGTGACTTTGTTAGCAAGAAGTTAATGCTAGAAACAAGGAGCTCCATCTCCAACTGCACTGCTGTGAGATTGATTCTCTAGGCCAATTTTGGTCCCATATTTCTCCTAGAATTCCATCCTTCTAGTTCCTTCTGTCCCTTTCCATTTTCATGTGTAAAATCCTGAAGGAGCTGAACTGGTCTTTTTGCTACTTCCCATGTATAAAATATACAATATTTCATGTCCCTTGGCATGATCCATCTTCCCTATCTCTTAGAATCCCTATCTTCTTCAAAGTTTTGGCTCAACTGCTGCCTCCAAGGGATCTCTTCTGATTCTCCTAGTTGCTATTCACCATTTCCCACCCCCCTACCCTTCCCTCACTGTGCATTAACTTTGTATATAACCTATTTTTATGGATATCTTGTATCCCCTCCCTAATGTAAGCATTTTGAGGATAGGGAATCTCACTTTTCTAAGTTTATCCTTGATGCCTAGCATAATGCCAATTACATAGGAGGTACTTAAATGCTATTGATTCTTTACTCTGTTTCCCTTCTGTTTCTTTCTGTTCTTTTTCTTCTTTTTTTCTAACTTTGTATTTTCTGAAATTCTCATTTAAAAAAATGAGAAAAACCTCCTTTTCTTACTCTCCTTTCTCATTCCTTTCTTCTTCCTCATCTTTCTTCTTCTTCTTGTTCTTTTCTTCCTCCTCCTTTCTTTCCTAACTCCATCTTCATCTTTGTGGAATGTAATATGTATTCCTTTTGTCTGTCTTTATCTTTTCTTCATCATTTTCTACTTCTTTTATTAATCGTCATTTTCTTAATTTTCTCCTTTTCCTCCTCCAAACTCCTCCTCCTCTTTTTTGTTTCCTCTTTTCTCTCTTCTGCCTCCTGTTTTATATCCTCCTTGTCTTGTCTTTTTCACCTTGATAAGCACTGAAGGAGAAACTGACTTGTGAGTCAGGAAATATGGATTTCAGTGGATCTGTCAATGAAGGGCTTGATGACTTTGGGCAAGTCACTTCATGTCTTTTATTCTCAATTTCCTTTTTTGTAAAATGGGGGATAAGAATATTTTCTTCCTTGCTTGATAGGGTCGTTATGAAGATGAAGCGAAATAATGGGTGAAAAGACTTTGTAAAGTGGATAGAGTTAAACACATGGAAGAACTTATTGTTATCAGTACCTGCAGATATATCTGCATATATATTGTTTGTGGATTTCTGGTCTGTCTTACCTTTGAATTTACATCCTTTGTACCTAGCATAGTACCTGGCACATATTAGGCATTTAATCAATGCCTGTTAATAAATTCTTAGCCTTCTTGGTTAATTTTTTCTCCCTTTCTCTTCTTGTTTTTTTCTTCCTCTTCCTCTTCCTCCTCCTCCTCTTCCTCTTCCTCTTCTTCCTCCTCTTTTCATTTTACTTCTAATTCTTCATCTTTGTCATGTGTTAAATGTATTTTGACTAACACTATTGATCTTGGTACAATACTGTCGGTATTTCAGGAAAAATCTTTAGCTTATTTCTTTTTCTAGCATTTCCCCTAGGGTCATCAGAATTGAACTTTTTTTGTTTTCTCTAAAAGGATCTTCAACTTATCTGTAAGCACTCTTAAGAACATGTTAAATAAAACTTGACAGAAAAGATAGAATAATCAGGAAAAACTTTTCTTTTGACTGCTTAAGAAACCCACCCCTTGGTGGGTTTTACCGTAAATTGGGACCTATAGTTTCATAGTACCAATAAAATGACATAGGTCTGGGTTGCTCCTTTTTATAATGATTTTCCTCATTTCATTCTGTTTAAATGCTTTTTTTGTTTCCCTTTGGGGATTATCCATATAATCTCTGGTCTACTTTCAGATGAGTGAAGATGGGAGATAAACATTTTGTTTTATTCCCTTAATCTTGCAAACTTCTTCAAAACAGAAATTATGCATCAAATACAAAGAAACTTTAGCTGTCTCTATGATTTAGGTTACATGGAATCCAAAAGAAAGTAATGAAACAAATTGTTGAACTGAATTCTGCAGAGTTCACTCAACAGCCTTTCCCATGATACTGGCAATAAAGCCACACTAACTGACCCACACAGGCTGCAAATAAAACACAGTCCCACACTGTGGTCTTCCCAGTGTCTTTTCAGTGCTGTGGAGATCTCTATTTCAGACTGCTCCTGCAAGGAAAGAGATACCCTGCATGCCTATATAGCATTTCAAACTTCTGAAGCTGGTTGGGCTACACAGCAGATGCCACAGTGGACAGAATTTTTGCTGCAAAAGATCTCCACAAGAGAGCCAGGAAAAGAAGGTAAGGAGTGGGATTTGTGCCTAGGCTAGACATAGAGTTGAATACCATACCTAACCCTGCTTCTACTTCAGAATCTCAAGAGATGCAAGTTGCAAAAATCCACCTAACAGCATCATCTTGGTGGCTTTCTGAACTGTTGATATGTAGGGCTGTGGCACTTCAGTAAGCCTGAAGAAAAGTGCTTGATATTCATTCAGCTGGGGCCAATTCTGACTGTCCAAAATCAAGAGACCTAGCCTTGTGAATAGCCCAGTGTGTGAGGAACCACGTTTTGAGGTTCATTCCCCACCCAGGGAAACCATCATTAGAGTGGAAGGAGTCAGAAAAAGACTTAAATTTTCAAAGATCTTAAGAAGATAACTCAAAGATTTTTAACAGAAGCAGATAAATCAACAGGAAAAAACATTTAACTGCAGAAAGATATATGATCTCCATGTCTAGTTAACAAGTTCTCTATAAATAACTACTGAAAAATAAAGGAAAATGTTCCAACATTTTTCTTCTTAGAATCTTTTGCTTCCTTCAAAACACTGCTCAAGCTGAATCTTCTTTTCCCTGCTGAAGAAACCTGAGCTCTTGTTATTGCCCTTTTTGGTTGTGTTTGACTCTTTATGACCCCATTTGGGATATTTTTGTGGCAAAGATATCAGAATAGTTGACCATTTCCTTCTCCAGGTCATTTTATAAATGAGGAACTGAGGGTTAAGTGATTTGCTCAGGTCACAGTGTTAATAAGTTTCTGAGACTGCATTTGAAAACAAGTTTGGTACTCTCTCCATTGTGCCACCTAGCTGTGCTCTGGTATGAACTCTACATCGTATGTCTTCTACATGCAGCTTTCCCTCATCTTCCAGCTGCTTTGTGATCCCTTCATAAAAAACTTTGTACTGCTTTTGTATACACACACACACACACACACACACACACACGTGTATATGCTTCTTGTCTCCCTCAGTAGAATATAAATTCCTTGAGGGTGGAGACTTTAATTTTTTGGCTTTTATTTCTATTTTTTATTTTTATTGCCAATGTAGGAGGAAGGAGGGTATGCATCAGCAGCTCAATAATTGAGCTTGTTGATTGATTTGATTTTATAGTTCAACTCTTACATGTCATGACCTAGCTTGACAAACAGTAGTCTTATTTCTGTTAAGGAGTGAATCTATAATTAAAAAATCAGTTTTGTTTTGAATGGAGATGTCCTGCTTACCAAAAGCATGGGCCTCCCCCCTTAACTTGTCAGGATGTCAGGATGAAGTCTCCCATATGACAGCTACATCAGAGGTTGGAAACTCCAGGAGTGACCTCCCTGTTGCTTACATCAGTCCTTGAGAGACATTCTGCAATCTGTAACTGGGTGAGCAAGTTCGTTTGGCTCTGACAGGAGGTAGAGTTGTTGATTGCATCCCAGCTTTTCCCGGAGCTGTCCTGGCAACGACCAGCAAATGTGAGAATTCTTCCTTGCCAAGGATTCTGGCAGCTTGAGTCAGGGCAGGCTGCTGGAGAGAGGAAGGAAGGGGAAGAGAGAGAGAGAGAAAGTGAGAGAGAGAGAGAGAGAGACAGAGACAGACAGAGATAGAGACAGAGAGACAGAGACAGAGACAGACAGAGAGACAGAGACAGAGAGACTGACAGACAGATACAGACAAACACAAGGAATATCTGGGGTTTAGAGGACATGAAAGGGAGGAACAGGCAGAATACTCTGAAAGTATTTGAAAATATGAAGGATGAGACAAAGACTCCAAACATCTACAAGGTGCCTTGAATAGCCTTGTCCTGTCTTCTCCTATCTCTGCTTTTGCTCCCTCAGTCTCAGGCAATTGAAATAATTCTTCCTCTCTGGCCCCAGAATCCCCTGATCCTCATTCTGCTAAATCTGTTAAACCTATTAAATAATTTCATTCTTTTAAAGCCTGATTCATTTACCACTTCCTCCATTAAGATTTCCCTGATCCCTATCCTAAGCCTAAAATGATTTTTCTTTATTCATTTCTTTCATAGCTTTTTGCATGAATCCCTCCTTTTTACTTAACGCTTTGCATCTCCCTTATTTTCAGCAGGGTTTAGTAAAGGGCCTCCCTAGCATACAGTGAGAATTTGACCAAAGTGTGCTTTATTTGAAGGGTACTTCAAGAGAATAGGTATGTAAAAAAATCCAAGAACTTCTATAATCTGCCCCTAAAAGATCTATGAAATCTTATTTTTGTTGATAGCACCACCATCTTCCTAAGCTCATAGGAACATATGCTCATAATCTAGAATCATTTTCAATTCTTTTTCTCTCTCCTACTCATCCATATTTACTTATTTGCTGAGTCCTGTAGTTCTATTTTTATATTATCTCACATCTTTTCTCTTTGTTCACACAGCTACCACCCTAGTTTCTTTTTCTTTTCTTTCTTTTTTTTTTTTTTTTGCTGAGGCAATTGGGGTTAAAAATGACTTGCCCAGGGTCACACAGTTAGGAAGTGTTAAGTGTCTAAGGCCAGATTTGAACCCAAGGTCCTCCTGACTTTAGGGCTGGTGCTCCATCCACTGCACCACCTAGGTGCCCCTGTTTCCACCCTAATTTCAACCATCAACTAGTCACCTGGTAATAGTTTCCTAATTGATCTCACTGACTCCATATTCTTCATTCTGTCCTCCCCAGATCTTTCAAAATAATCTTAAGGCCCAGGCCTGACTATGTAACTCACCTTCTCAAGAGTCTTCTGTTCTTCCCTTTTCCCTTTAGGATAAAATACAACATCCTTTGTATGGTATTTAAGGCTCTTCATAATCTGATTCCAATACATCTTTCAGTCCTTCACATACTCTATTCTATCCAAGGGGGACTACTGATTGTTTCCCAAGTTTGACATCTTCTGCTTCTATGTAGTTACATAGATCTTATCTCTCTCCCCATTCCCCTCCTACAATGTCTTCTCTTCTCTTCTATTGAAATCTCTTTTCCTCCAAGATTCATCTCAGATACCACCTCCTTCAAGCAGCTTTCTCTTATTATTCCACGTGAACATGATTTCTTCCTCCCCAGATTTTCCTATTTTGTTTGCATCTTTCTTTTGACTAATTCAGCCTACCTTTTATCATTTTTTGGATGCATATTACTTCCTCCTTTACCCCCAGGTAGAATGTAAGTTCCTTGAGGGCCCGAATTGTCTCCCTCCCTCCCTCCCTCCCTTCCTCCCTCCCT
>JAJPUD010000742.1:498783-552900 GCA_023553655.1 Myrmecobius fasciatus | reverse complement strand
CCTCCCTTCCTTCCTTCCTCCCTTCCTTTCTCCCTCCCTTCCTTTCTTCCTCTATCACTGTCTTTCTTTCTTCTTTTCTTCCTTCCTTTTTCCCTCTCTCCATTCCTCTCCTTCTCTCTCTTCCTGCCTTTCCCTCACTACTTCTCTCTGTTTTTTTATTTTATTTAAATACTTGTACAGTTTGAGGCAGCCTGGTGGAGCTGGCCTTGCAATGAGGAAAATTCATCTTGCTCGGTTCAAACCTGACCTCAGACTTATTAGCTATGTGACCCCGAGCAAGTCTCTCAATTCTGTTTGCCTCAGTTTGAAACACCACTCCAGTATTTTTGCCAAGAAAACTCAAATGGGGTCACAAAGAGTCAGGAGAAGCAACTGAAGAACACCAACAATGGTGAAATCCTTGGTGTGCCATGCACTTTTTAGGCCTTTAAAAGATATTGACTAGCTTTTCAACAACTACTCTTCACTCTAATAAGAACCATATCCTCCACTATTCCACTTGCCACAATTCTTCAATTCTTTCAGTCATATAGTAACATTTAAAATGTGATAAGTTCTCCCCAGAATTTCCACTATTTGGCTCTGTGCCCTCCACTTAGATAAGTTCTACCTATTTTGTATAACCAGTCTCAATCACTGGGCACTTGCTTTGTTTCTAGTTTTTTACTACCATACAAAAATGTTACTATGAATATTTTGACATATGATTTTTCTTTTTGTCTTTAACTTCCTTGGTGTGTGTGTGTGTGTGTGTGTGT
Organism: Myrmecobius fasciatus; assembly: GCA_023553655.1. Lineage (NCBI taxonomy): Eukaryota > Metazoa > Chordata > Mammalia > Dasyuromorphia > Myrmecobiidae > Myrmecobius > Myrmecobius fasciatus. Next base: position 552,142 of record JAJPUD010000742.1, on the reverse strand, counting down.
GTGTGTGCGTGCGCATGTGTGTATATGCATATATACATCTGTATTTGTGTGTATATACACATATAGGCTGAAATGGGCAAAAGAAAGATGCAAACAAAATGTTCTAGGAAAATGTGGGGAGGAAGAATGAGAGAAGGCTTCTTGAAGAAAGTGGTCTCTGAGATGAATCTTGAAGGAAAAGAGTGATTACAACAGAGAGAGAAGAGAAGGCATTCTAGTGTATGTATGTATATATAACCATTAGAGAGATGTTTGTGTCAAAGGGTATGACTATTTTAGATTCTTTAAAAAACACAGTTCTTGATTGCTTTCTATAATGATTGAATTAACTCAGAGCTTCACCAATAATATATTTTGTATTTCTGTCTTTCCACAGAATACCTTATTTGCCCTCATATTTCTCTCAGTATTTGGCACATAATATAGCTTAGAAAAAATTTGTTGGTAACTGCATTTCCAGAGGTCATCTTGGGGGAGAGCCATTCCTGTATAGAAGGCAGATCTTTGGGTTCTCAGAGCAGTGCCTTCTACAATATCGCCCACTCACATTACAAGCTACAAACTAAGGCTAAAGTGGAGGGAAAGTTGGTGCATGATGTTTTGTTCACAGATGATTGAACATCCAATGTAGCTTCTGATGCTGAGATGCCACAAAGTATTGATTGATTCTTTGAGGCTTGTGCTTATTTTGGCTTAACAATACAAAAAACCCACACAGATTCTTCACTAACCACCACCATACCATCCATACATGGAACCATTAGTTACAACAGTTGAAGAAATTCTGTGGATATATTTGAATATGTGGATAAATTCCCTTACCCCTGTCAGTCCATTTTCCAGGGATGCTGATGTAATAATAAGATTGACACATGCCTTTCATAGCTCAGTTTTGGGAGGCTCTGGAAAAAATACAAGAGAGAAGTATTAGACTAACTACCAAACTGAAAGTCTACAGAACTGTTGCACTGATTTCATTGTTGTTTGCCTGTGAAACCAGGATGGTTTGCCAGTACAGTGCCAGGAAACTGAATCACTTCCACTTGAATTATCTTAAGAATTTTCTGCAGATCACCTGGCAGTTTAAGGTACTGAACACCAAGGTCCTTTCTTGAACTAAACTGCCAAACCTTCAAACTCTACTGTAGAAAGTCGAACTTCAATGGGCCAGCCACTGTTGAAATGTCAAATTTGCCTAACGGTCTATTTGACAAAAGAACTTCCACAAAGCAAGTACTCCCGCAGAGTTCAGAAGAAGCAATACAAGGATACTCTCTCTGAAGAACACTAGAATCTATTGTTTGACATGAGAGACACTGGTAAAGGACTAGCCAGCATGGTCTGCTGGCGTCAAAGAAGGCACTGTACTCTGCGAGCAAAGCAGAATTGCAGTAGCTCAAAAGAAATATGAGATGGGTAAATTTAGAGACATCTCCACTCCAAATGTTTGCAAGGACTCTTTGTGCCCTACCTGTGGGAGAGGCTTCTGAGCTAGAAACCGATCTGATCAGCCACAGTAGGATACATTGCACTGTGACTTTAACTTAGTGATGTCATTTTGGTCCTCTTCAAGAATGAAGGACAGCAGCCAATCAACCTTTTACTTATAGGGTATCACGTAGTCATATGACATAACATCCTTGAACAGAGAAATGTTTTTTGATCAAGAAATGGGGACTAATTGTGGTTTATAATTCTACTTAATTTTTTTTGTAAAACTAAATTTATTTGTATTCAATTAAAAAAAATCTCCTTTCTACCTCCTTCCACTGAAAAAGAAAGAAAAAGCAAACGCTTGTAATAAATATAGTCAAGTAAAACTAATTTCCTCATTGACTATGTTCAAAAATTTTGTATTCTGAATCCATCATTTCTCTTTCAGGAGGTGGGTGGCATGTTTTATCATGAGTTCTCTGGAACTGTGATTGGTCATTGCACTAACCAAAGTTCTTAAGTCTTTTAAAGTTGTTTTTTCTTTACAATATTATGATTATATAAATTGTTCTCTTGTTCTGTTCATTTTACTTCATATTATTCACACAAGTCTTCCAGATTTCTCTGAAACTGTCCCCATCCTTTAATTTCATATAGAAGAATAATATTATTAAATTCATATATATAATTTATTTAGTAATTTCCCAGTTCATGGGCATACTCTTTACTTCTGTTTTAAATGATGGTTTGGAGGAAAAAAAGCAAGGAAGATGGTTGGGGTTTGATGCCCAAGAAGTTTAGCCTATCATTGTGAAAGAAGAAAATTTGGAGTAGGAGTGTGTTTGGAGTAGGAGTGTGTGTGTGTGTGTGTGTGTGTGTGTGTGTGTGTGTGTATCTGAATTGATCCATAAGAGCAAATGTTGCTTTTGGACTTGTTATTCACCCATTTGTTCACAAATACAAATCACTTCAGTTTCTTTTTGGAATCAGGGTGATGTATGATAATGATTCTAGGCACCCAGACCTTCTGTTTGGGAATTCAGAATTGCTAGGGCTGCTGTCTTCTGAGTTTTTTCCTTTGTTCCCCAACCAGAAACCTCAAGAATGTCAGGGTCAGTACTCATGTGCATGCAGAACTGATCCACTGATGGGAATTTGCAGTCAAAGTTCATTAATACTCCAATCCATCTTGCCGTTACGTCAAACAGGATACACACTGCCTAATACTGATGTCAAACAGAGCACACATTTTATTCATATTCTGTAGCTTTCCCACAAAACATCCTCTTGTCTTTTGGGTTTGTGTTTGCCTATAAAGATTTTTTTGGGAAATCTTCATTTCTGAGCATCCTTTCTCTTGATTATTTCTAAGGACCTTTATCCTAGTTCATTTTGATCATCAAGACAAAGAGAATTTTCCTTTCTAATGCTCAGTGAAATAAATATTTCAGCTTGTTCCTGGTGTGCTTCCAGTCTCATTCCAATTGATGTCATCATCTTGGATTATTTCAGAGTGACTGGGAATGCTTATATCTTAATGTCCAGGCTTGTGCTAGGCATGAAAAAACCTAAACAAAACAGAACCTGGACCTGGAGTCCAAAGATCTGAGTTAAAATCCTGGTTCTGCTATCTATTACCTCTGTGATTTTGGACGAATCACTTTGTCATCTAGCTGCCTGTCACTCAAGTTTTCCATATGTCAGGTGAGAATATCAGGCTAGATGATTTCTGTTTTCTCTATTCTAAATCATATGGTTCTATGTCCTATATTTGGGTTTCTGTTTTAACATTTACCATCAAGTGTAACTAAGGGTAAATAAATTAAATCATTTAACCTTTCTTAGTCTCAGTTTTCTTGTCCTAAAATTGGGATAGGGACTAAGTCTGTGATTTCCCAAGCCAAGGGGACTCCCAGAAAAGGAAATTCCCTCTCCCAATACAGATAAACAATTCCTCTGCAAATTAATAGTCTTGGAGCTCTGAAGCTATAAGTGACTTGCCTAGGGTCACGCACTAGTATGTGTCAGAGTGGGAATTTTCTTGTTTTCTGAGGCTGACTCACTATCCACTGTGTGTTAAAATTTATGTTGTTCTGTGCTCCATCCATTCCAACTTCTAGTTAGTAGAGTAAATAAGTTTGTGAGTAGCTAGTATAAAGTAGCAATTGTAGGAAATAAGATGGCAAAGGGGAACCTGGAAATAAAGCAGACTGTCCCAAAGATCAAAGGAGCAAAATTCATAAACTGTATGATACATTAGTTAAAAACCATATCCTGAAACTATGTGCTAAATCTGGAGAAGCTATTTGGGCTTTGTTGTCAGGGCCTTTGGGTCCTATGAAATGTAAACCTCAGATAAGTTCTAGACATCTGTAGTAAGACCAGCAGAACACCATATGATGCCGATACCTTCAAGAGCAATCCTAAGGTGCTACAGATAAGTTAGTCTGTCCCCCATCAATTTTTTTTAAAATGGGACCCCTAAATCCCTGCTCCAGCCAAAGACTTTTCCACCTTCATCTAGATCCATGTTGCTTAGGGTTCCCAACTCTAACCCATGGTTACCTGAGTAACCCTCTGTGTCTTTTCCCTCTCCCCTTTTTCTTCCTCTACTACCTCATCCCCATCCCCACACTGTTTGCCTCTGTAACACCTACTTTTCCCCCTTATGTTATTTGCCTTTATTTTTCTGTGCTTTTTGACCCTGCCCCTGTGCCTTATTAAATTGTGCTTAAAGCATCGCTCTCTGCTGTCATTATAGTCTTTCCTAGTGAGTGTCCAGAGAACAGGATGTGCCTGCTCCCATTTCATAATTCCATAAATTATTCATAAATTCAGCCTTGCAATGCTCTCAACAAAATAAAGAGCTATAAAATGGAGATGCTATTATTTTCCCCATATATCTCACAAAGGATGATGCTCAGGGATGATTTTGTAAGCTATAACGGAAGTGGTGACAGTAGTTACATAATGTTTTGTTAAGAGATTTTGTTATGACTACTTGTCATCTTCCTCTTTAATGTTTTACAAACAATTTCTCTTCTTAACTTCTTGATCTGAGAACTTGCTAGTTGAGGCAGATTTGAGGAGCTTGTATACATGTGTATATATAGACGTATACATGTAAGTGCATTTATATGTACAATTATATATGTGTATTTATGTATGTATTGATATGAACACACTAATAAAAGGCATATATGTAGACATACACATAATTAATAGTGTGTATATATAAATACACATGCATATATCTTGTTTGTACATAGTTATTTGCATGTTATTTCCCCTTCTAAGTTCTTTGAGAGTATGCAATTTTTTTGCTTTTCTTTGTATCCCCAGAGCTTAGACTGGTTCCTGGCACTTAGTAAGTACTTAATAAATACTCATTGATTGACTGGCACAAGATCCTATTTAAAAAAAACTTACATCTATTAATGATCCTATGAGTCATGGGAGACTATGATTTCTGAAGAATATAAGTTACAGGTGATTCAAAAGACAATAAAGAGATGAGGATAATGATTGATGATGATGATGATGGCAGACATTTATACTGTACTTTAAGATTTGTCAGGTTCTTTGTAGCTATTATATCATCAATGGTATACCTAAGAGGGCACCCACATTTAATCAGTGATGATTTGAATGTGAGAAGTGCCATAAAAATGTTATCAAGAAAAATTATGACCAGAAAAAGAGGTGGGTAAGAACAAGGTAAAACAGATGGGCAGTTTAAATATTGCAATAATACCCACGGAATGTTGAATGAATTAAAGGAAAGTCTCCAGAGAAATGGGTAGATTTCCCTAGAAGGGTTACATTCAGATATGGACAAGAATTGCACGGATTGAGAAATTATTAACAGGCTGTTATTTGCACTACTGGAGGGAGACTTCACATCACTGAGCTGATGCTTTTATCAAAGTATCATCATCATGCAGGGCAACTAGGTGGCAAAGTGGATGGAGCTCAGGTCTGGAATCAGGAAGACCTGAGCTCAATAAAATTCAGTCTCAGATACTTAGCAAATGTGTGAGCCAGGACCCAGTCCCTTAACTTCAGTTTATCTCAGTTTTCTCATCTGTTAAATGAGGATAATCTCTCTTCAAGGATTTTTGTGAGGATAATTATAAAATGCTGAACAATACCTGGCACATAGAAAGTAATATATAAATGACAACTATTATCCTATCATCATCATCATCATCATTATCATCATCACCACCACCATCATCATCATCATCATTTGGGAAGGTCTGGGTATAATAAACACCAAAGGTAGTCTGGCAAGGAAAAAGGGCATTATGTAGCCAGAAACAAATATGTGGAAGGAAAAGGGGAATTTTGTATCCAAGCAGCTTTATTTGGATGATAATGAATGATGATGGGGGCATTGCAGGTATGTGAGATTTAGCTTTTTGTTTAAGGACCAGGGAGTTGCTTCTATCTCCTTTCTCCATAAGCCCCAGATTTTCAGAGTTGGAAAGAATCTCAGAGATCATCTAAGGCAACCATAGGTTGAACAAGAACATTTTCTACAACTTACCCAGTAACAGTTATTCATATGATTTTTGTTTAAAAACTTCTAATGTGGAGGATTCTCTAATTCTCACATCTTATGCTTAATATATATTTTTACTTGTTAGGCAATAAGTATTTCCTTATATCAGGTATAGATTTGCTTCTTTGTAATTTCCATCCATTTGTAGTAGGTCTGTCTTCTGGGACCAAATAGAATCCTTCATCCATGTGACATCTTGCTATCATGTTCCTACAAACTTCCTTTTCATAGAAAATTATGTCAAAGGTATGTTTGTGCTACCTCAGATCAAGTGACTGTTAATTTGTCAGTCTCAATAAGTAAAGACTATAAATCAGGGCTTTTTCAAAAAATTTGTTGGTCATCTAGACTTAAGAAAATATTAGTTAAACTGAAAGGCATGTAGTGAATCCTCCCCCCCACTTTTTTGAGATGGTTGTTAAATATTGTCCTGCACTCCTGTAGTAAACACTCATTTCTTCAATTAGTTCTCATGTGGTTTCCTCTCAAGTTCGTTCATCATCCTGCCTTCTTTCTTCTGGTTGTCCTTCAGCTCATCAATGTTCTTGAAAAAGGTGATGAACAAAATGGTTTTCTATACTCCAGACCAGGTCCATCTTTTGTAGAGTGCTAATTAGCCTTTTCATGGCTGTATCATTCATGTCATTCCACTTCCTCTTGCCTCCAACCCCCTTCCATAAACTTCAGTGGTTTCTTAGTACCTAGGAGGACATATAAAAGCCTGTTTTATGTTTGAGACTTTTCATGTCCTACTCTTTCCTCCCACACCTTTCTAGTCTTTTTATACCTTACTCTCTACTACATATTCTTTGATCCAATGAAACTGGCTTCCTGGTTCTTCCTTGAACTTGACACTTCAATTCCTAACTCTCAGTATTTTTACTGATTCTCCCTCATCCCTAAAATGTTCTTCCTCCTTATCTCTTTCTTCTGACTTCCCTGGCTTCAGTAAGTCCTAGTTAAAATTTCATCTTGTATAGGAAGCCTTGACCAACCCCTTTTAATTAGTGCCTTTCCTCTGTTAATTATTACTTCTTTATCCTGTATATAGTTTCTTTGTGCACACTTATTTACTTGTTGTTCCCTCATTAGTTTGTGAGTGCCTCGAGGGTAGGAACTATTTTTGCCTCTTTTTGTGTGCTTAGCACATAGTAGGTACTTAATAAATGTTTATTGACCATATCAATCACCATTGATGATATTAACTCACATGGAGATTTTAATACATGAAATCCCTATTTTCAGTTGAATTGCTCTCTATCCATGCTCCTTCTTCATTTTGTGCTTATAAACTTAATGAACACTTTACATTCATCATTTCATAGGTTTGACCCAGTGCTCTTGCAAATCAGTCTTGACTCTGCCACCCAGTGTTCTAGCTATCCCTGTCCACTTTTTTTTTTAAATTAATGAGTTGAATTTATTATGTACTTAAAAAAAAACAAGGGTTGCATATGCAATCCTCTTTTTTGGTTCTCATGTATATGGAAATGATCGTTTTAAATTTAAATCATTAATTTAGATTATTTAAAAATATTTTAAAATAAATTAAAGTAACCCAAAACAAATCTGTCTCTACATGAGAAATAAATACAGTATGATTTGTACTGAAATCACTGCATGTTACAAGGAGTCAGAAGTTTGAATCTTATACATCTTCTATTACATTTCAACAAAACTTGCCTTTCCTGAGTACTTTAAATTATACAAAGATTACTATTCTCTACACAGTCAGAAAGTGAGGCACAGAGCTTGGACTAATACCCAGCTTCTGACCTCCTGATATATACTCTTACCTAGCTTCCTTATTGCCTACAGAATCAAATCTATACCTCTTAGCCTGATGTTTGAGGTTCTTCCTTCTGCCTCTCCACCTACTTTTCCATCCTTGCTGTTCACTTTCTCCAAATTGCCAAACCTTCTCATCTCTTCTCTTTTGCGAATTCTGTTCCTTCTCTAGAATGCTTTCTCACCCTGATCAACTTCAATGTATTCTTCAAGGCTTAAATTAAATTCTACCTATTCCTGGAAGGCTTCCTCAATTGTCTTAGACTGAAGAAAGAAAGATGACTGTTAGTGATAGATTTCATGATCACTCTCTTACTACTGAAAAAATGTCTTTTTTTTTAAGATCGTCACATGTGAAGTGGGACATTTCTGAAAGGCTCTGGTCTTAGGACAATTTCAATATTTTTCTATTGCTAAGGTCCCCAGTAGTATTATTTAACAACCCCTGTTCATTTCTAGGCTACTATCTCCCTCCCTTTTCCAGCTTAGATTAGAGGTACTGTTAGTCCATGGCACCTTACAGACTTCAGTTTTCCCTTCTTCCCAAGAAACCATACCCCTGTACAAGGGCAAGGGGTTGTTGTCGAAGGAGGGCAAAGATCAACTATGATGCCTAATATTCCGATATGGCTTTTAAGGCTCTCCAGACAACAGACAGCAAAGGAAAATGTCAAGGAACAATAGGAACGTAAGAAAGGAGTTCATTGGAGACAGGATCCAACTTGAGGTGGTGGATGATAGGGCCGAGGCCAGGTTCAGAGAGGGGCTCATCTCTCACCAGGATGGAGAAGCAATCCCCATCCTCACAGAGATGGCTGTGGATAGCATGGTATAATGCCAATTGAGCTGGACTAGCAGGGCTCTCGGGGCCTTCACTATTTGACATAAAAGGCTATCTCTATATTTATATGCAGGTGAAAAGTCAGGACTTTATAATCTACATGGTGACATAGGTCTATGGCCTACACAGAGAAAAATCACAGAATAAAATGTAAAAAAAATATAAGAAATCTAGCATGCAATATTTAATTACTGGGGGATTTTGGAATTTAAGTATAATCTGTAAGGCCAGGCATTCTTAATCTGGGATTCAGATTTCAGGAGAGACAGTGAACCTAGATGGGACAAATAGCATCTTTATTTTTATTTTTTAACTAACCTTTGGTTTTCTTTGTAGTACTATGTATATAAAAACATTATTTTGAGAAGGTGCCCATATGTTTTGCCAGACTACCAAAGAGACCCATGATTCAAAAAGATTAAGAACCCCTGTAAAAACCAGGGAACCTTCTCTGAGGCAGAGAATTTGTAGCTGGTTCCTGAAAGAATAATTAGAATTGGATCAGTGAAAAGAAGCTGGGGGAGCCTGCAAAACATTCAGCAATGACCTACCTGAGATGAAATTAGGACATGTACTTTCCAGGATTTTTACTCAAAATGACACACAAACTTAATTAGGTGACTCCCTTGCCAAAGGCATCTGTTTTGCATAACATTTTGGTAAGAATTACTATGATGATCCTCTCTTCAGGTAAAAACAGGCAGCTAAGGGATATCAATAAAGGGCTCCTCTTATCTTAGAATGACTTACAAGGAGATCCATCTGACCTAAAAATAATGATCTGTTAACTATATGGAGGCCATTATGTGAAACCACATGTAAGGGAGGAGTTTGATGGAGAAAGGCATATATATATATATAAATATATATATATGTATATATATATATATATATTTTTTTTTTTTGGCTGAGGCAATTGGGGTTAAGTGACTTACCCAGGGTCACACAGCTAGGGAATGTTAAGTGTCTGAGACCAGATTTGAGCTCAGGTCCTTCTGACTTCAGGGCTGGTGAAGGCATATATATTTTAACAGACAGTGCATCCATAAAAGGATCTGAAGGAAAAAGGTATAAATGACCACATCTCATTTTTTTGGTTCAGTAGTGTTGTTGGTATTTGTCATGATTATGTGGACCATGACATCAAGGAAGTAATACCATGACATGCAGGTAAATTGGATTTAAGTGGAGGGCTGTGCAAAGTCACCTGCCTCACTTCTTCTCCAGAACCATCTGGGTCCAGTGGTAAATTATAGATCAGGATGACTAGAGATGACTCTAGTCAGGGAATAAATGGTGCTGGCAATGGACTGTACATGCTATCTAAGTTTAGTTAAGTGGAGAGAAGTTCACCACCAGAAGTTCAATCACTTGGAGATGAAGGTTTTTAATTGTTGCCTGTGGTATAAAGAGTCTGTGTTTATCAATAAAGAGAGAATGCACTGATAAAATCTCATCATTCAAAATTTCAGATTAAAATGGTAGAGAACAAGCTGCTTTTCATTCTTACACTGGAAATACTTTTGGCTTCCAGCTTGGCATTTCTTATTTTCTGATCTTGATTACATACTGAATGGTTTGGAAGTGAGCTTATATTATGAGTTTAGTAAGAGATGTTTTGCATGTGTAAAGTAGCTGAGATAGGTGTTATCTTCAAAGCCCTTTATAGATCTAATATTCTGTATTGTGGAGCAGCTAGGTGGGATAATAGATTGAGTGCTATACCTGGATTCAAGATTTAAGAAGATTCAGGAACTAAGTTCAAATCCAGCCTCCAGTGCTTACTAGCTGTATGATTCTAGGCAAGTCACTTAATCTCCATTTACCTCAGTTTCCTAACTGGAGAAATGGGATTAGTATATCTACCTCCCACTGTTGTTATGAAGATCAAATGAGATAATAAATGTACCTTGTACATAGTAAGTGCTGTATAAATGTTAGCTATTATTATTAATGATTATTATTCAAAAGTTATTTCCAGCTCTTACATTCTATAGTCTATGTTGAAACATTCTCTATTCTAAGACTCCTTAATGATGTCTTTGTTGTAAGATTCCCTTCCCTTCTAGCTTTAACATTTATGGTCAGAAACCCTTCTCAACTAATATTATATGCTCGATGTCCTAATTATCTATATTCTAATGCTCCGTGCCCTCCTATGCCCCTGACCCATTCCTGTCTGACTTTTGATAGTCAGTGTATGTTGCATGGGCATCCCATATTATAATTTCATCCAATATCACAAATATCTCTTAGGCACCTGCTATGTGTGAGGTACTGGAAATACAAAGACAAAATGAAAAATGGTTCCTATCTTCATGGAGTCTAAAATCCTTTCCAGAGTTGAATTCTATGGTTTTACTAGTCTACTTCTTCTATAGTCTCTCTGGTAGAGAGGCCTATAAAAATCATGGAATCTCAAATTTGGATGTAATCTCAGATAACATATATACTGGAGGGCAGCTAGAAGGCACAGTGAATAGAGAATCATCCCTGAAGTCAGGAAGTTCTGATTTCAAATCTGGCCTCAGTGTATACACACTTAATTAGCACTTACTAGCTGTGTGATCCTGGGCAAGTCACTTAATCCCAAATGCCTAGCCAACCCTCCTCCCCTCAAAACAATAACAACAACAACAAACAAGACAAATTTTTAAGGGCTTAAATTTTGCATGCAGCCTCTTGTCTTGAATTCTGAGTTTATATTTTTCATGTATTCTCAAATATACTTTGAACTCCTTGAATGGAAGGATCCTAACATATTTCTGTGTTTCTCTGTTTTTTGCTACTTGGTTCTTTCTGGTCCTTCCCCCTCCATCCCCTCTGCCCAAGCAGTGAGCATAGGACCCTGCCCAAAAAAAGTTGCTCAATGAAAAGTAATGATAACTTCAGTATTTTTCATTTAATGTTTGGCCTTACAAATATTGCATAGCAGGACTGCTAAAAGGAAATTAAAATGATGTTACTCCTTAAATTCGAGCATCATTAGACTCATCGATGAATTCAGGTTTTTATGATAGTTTGAAAAGCAAATTTTATATTCTTAAAACAAGCAATGTTTGCTCAAAATAATATTGCCACTGAAAATTCCTTCAGTGACCTAGAGAAGGATGTTAATTCCCAAATCTGAAAAAGCCACTATTGAATAAATAGAAAGCAGATGCTTTAAAAGGTTTGTGGATGGAACAGTTAGTGGGTGAGCATACAGGTAAGAGGTTCAAAAATCTTAAGTGAATTTCTGATAATTCAGAGATATTAAAAATATTTCTTCATCAGTAGGGATTATGTGAAGAGATATCATTTCTAAGGTCCCAAGAGAACTATGTAGGTATTAAGAAAATGATATAAGTGTGTTAATTTAACATATGTTTAACATAATTTAACAATTTTGGAATACTTATGACCCATTTGAAATAACCTGCCCCTCCTAAGAATTATTATTTCTGACCTTTTTGTGTTCCCAAGTTAAGAAATGTAAATAATTTGGAATATGTAGGGAATTAAATATAAAGTCCTTTTACCATAAAACTTTATTGGAACTCTTCACTAATTACAATTTCTCTGCATTATTATTATTATTAATAATAGACTTAAGACCAAGAACAGTGAGCCACAGTTTCAAAGTCCTTTAAGGCTGACAATAAGACAACCCTGTGAGATAGGTAGAAAAGTATAATAAATTAAGGATCTGTGAGTAGTTACTCTGCTGACAAAAGACATCTCTGCCTGCTCTGACCTAGAATGCTGTCATTGAAAAATTCATTAACTTTTAGCTAATTAGGTTAGCAACCTTTTCAAACATTAGGACTCTTCTGGGGCCTTACATAATTATTTATATAATTAATCTAAACAGGACCTTTATTACTTAACCAATCAATAAGCACCTACTGTATCCTGGACACTATGCTAACAGTAGAGAATACAAAGAAAGACAAAAAGTAATGCTGGATCTCAAATTGCTTACTATCTAATGGAAGGGATAGCACAAAATTATATGCAGCAATATACAAATAAGTATGGGAAAAATGTTATATACAGGATAAATAAGAAATAATCAAGAGAAGAAAGACATCATAATTAATGGGGATAAGGAAAGCTTCCAGTAATGGTGGGATGTTACTTGGGACTAGAAAGAAGCCAAGAAAGCCCATAGACAGAAATGAGGAATGAGAACATTCCAGACATGGGTGACAGCCAGAGAAAGTGCCAAAATCAAGAGATGGAGTATCTTGTTTGTGAAGTTATGAGGAGGTTGGTGACACTGGATCAGAAGAGTATGGTGGATGGGAATTAAGATGTAAAAAGACTGGAAAGACTTGGATGGAACTATCTTAGTTAGAAGCCAGGAAACTGTATGAGATCTCCCCAGTTTCCCTTGGAAACAATGCTAAATCAAACCTCTAAATGAATTTAGGAGTGACAGAACCCACAAAAAGATGAAATGAAACAATTTTTCCAGCTTAAGGTAACTTATAAGGACTTCAGGAAAGCTCTGTCTCATTTGGGTAAAAAGAGCAGCATAACCCCAGTACAGGTATTTGGACAATCTAGAAGAGGCTCTTAGCTGCAGCAAAAATCAACAGCTGAGGTCCCTCAGTCCTGACTCATTGTGCTAATGACTCAGCACGCTAGTTGTCAGATGCCCAGCTCCAATTCAGAAGGCAAATTGAAAGCCTCTGTAACCTGGCACAACAGGCACAACTAGGTTAGGCCAACCCAGTGAAGTGGGCAAGCTGCTAACACCTCCTACCCCAGTGTGGGAAGCCAGTGACAAGGTCCCTGTCCTTCAGTAAAAAAAGCTTGAGACAGTATCCCCTGTGCCCTAGGGGTAGAGTCAATGTAAAAATATGAGCCAAAAACTAAAAAGAGCCCTGACCATAGAAAGCTACTATTGTGACGGGTAAGATTAGAACACAAAAACTCAACACAGTAGTGGCAAAATGACTACATGTGAAGACTAAAAAGGGAATATGAATTGGTCTCAAACTTCAAAGGTTCTCTTGGAAGAGCTAAAAGAGGGTTTTTAAAAGTAAAAGTAAAAGAAGAAAAAGAAAAATTGGGAAAATAAATGAGAGTTATGCAAGAGAATTATGAAAAAAAGAGTCAACAGCTTAGAAAAGGAAGCATAAAAATAAATAGAATTGGTCAAATCAAAAAAAAAAACACCAAAGAAAAAATTCTTTTAAATATATTTGGCTAAATGGGAAAAAATGACATAGAAGAAAACCCTTTAAAAAAGTAGAATTGGTTGAAGGAAAAAGAGGTAAAAAAGCTAACTGAAGAAGATAACATTAAAAATTAGAATTGAACAAATGGAAGCTAATGATTTTATGAGACATCAAAAATCAGTCAAACAAATTCAAAAAAAAATGAAAAAAAATAGAAGAAAATGCAAAACATCTCGTAGGAAAAACAACCATCCTAAAAAATAGAGCCAGGAAAGATAACTTAAGAATTATTGGAAACCTAAAAGCCATGATAAAAAAAAAAGAGTTTGGACAGCATTTTTAAAGAAATCATTAAAAAACTGCTCTGATATCTTAGAACCAGAAGGTAAAATAGTCATTGAAAGAATATAGTGATTACCTCCTGAAAGAGATCCCCAAATGAAAACTCCAAGGAACATTGTAGCTAAACTTCCAAATTATGCAAACAGCCAGAAAGAAACATACCAAATATCATGGATCCATAGTCAGGATTACCCAGGATCTAGTAGCTTCCACAGTGAAGAATCAGAGGGTCTGGAATATATTTCAAAAGGTAAAGGAGCTTGGACTACAACTAAGAATCAACTACTTGGCAAAATTGAGCATAATTTTTCAGGGAAAAAGATGCATATTCAATGAAATAGGGGACTTTCAATTATTTCTGATGAAAAGACTAGAACTAAAAAAAAATTCAATCTTTAAGTGGAAACATAAAAAAATGAACAGGAAAGAAAAAAATATGCTAAAAGTGTATTTACATCCCTATATGGAAGATAATACTTGTAACTTTTGAGATTGGGGCAATTAGAATGAATATTCATAGATATATGTTATGGGTATAAGTTGACTTTGATGTGATGATATAAAAAAGAAATTAGTGTGTGTAAAATATACTCTGAGAAGAGGAAAGGTAAAATGCAGTAAATTATATCACACGAAGAGGCACAAAATATTACAATAAAAGGAAAGAAGGAAGGGGGATGAGCATTGTGTGAACCTTAATCTCATTGGATTTAGCTCAGAGTGAATAACGTACCCACTTAGTTGGATATAGAAATTTGTCTTGCCATGTAGGGGGAGTAGAAAAGGGGGGGAGTGGAGGCTAATAGAAGGGAAAGCAAATTGAGGGGGGGTGGGTATCAGAAGCAAAAGAAGGGGAGGAAGGATGGGGGGGAGAATAGGATGGGTAGAAATAGTCATCATGAATGTGAATGTGAATGGAATGTACTCTCCATAAAATGGAAGCAGATAGCAGAGTGAATTAAAAGCCAGAATCTTAAAATATGTTATTTACAACAAACACATTTGAAACAGAGATATACACATAGACTAAAAGGTAAAAGACTGGAGCAGAATATGCTATGCTTCAGCTGAAGTAAAAAAAAGCAGAGATTGCAATCCTGATCTATTTTTTATTAAAAGCTTTTTATTTACAAAACATATGAGTTATTTTTTCTACATTGATCTTTGCAAAACTTTTTTTTTGTTGTTCCAAGCTTTTCCCCTCCTTCCCCTCGCCCCCACCCCTAGATGACAGGTAATCTAATGCATGCTAAATATGTTAAATTATATGACAAATCTAATATATGTATATATATCTATACAGTTATCTTACTGCATAAGAAACATCAGATCTAGAGAGAGAGAGAGAGAAAAAAAACAACCTAAGAAGAAAAACAAAATGCATGGAAATATTCACAGAAAGCGTTAAAATGCTGTGTTGTGATTCACACTCAGTTCCCTCAGGCCTCTCTCTGGATGTATATGACTATCTTCATTGCTGAACAATAGGAACTGGTTTGAATCACATCATTGCTGAAGAGAACCATGTCCATCAGAATTGATCATCGTATAGTCTTATTGCTTGCAATCCTGATCTTAAACAAAGGAAAAGCAAAAACATATCTAATTAAAAGAGATAAGGAAGGAAACTGCATCTTGCTAAAGGGTACAAAAGACAATATCAATACTAAACATACATAACACCAACTGGTATAGTGTCCAAATTCCTAGAGAAGTTAAATGAATTACAAAAAGAAATAGCAAAACTGTAAAAAAACTGAGGATCTTCATCTCCCCTTATCAGAACAGATAAATCTATTCACAAAATAAACAAAAAATTAAAGGTGAATAGATTTTTAGAAAATTTAGATATAATAGACTTCAGGAGAAAACTGAATGGAAATAGAATGGAATATACCCTTTTCTCAGTGGTACATAGTACCTACAGAAAAACTGACCATATATTAGGGCATAAAAAGCTTACAATCAAATTCAGAAAGGCAGAAATAGTAAATAAATCCTTTTATAGATCATGATGCAATAATTATACATAATAAAGAGCCATAGAAAAATAGACCAAAAATTATTTGGAAACTAAATAATCTAATCCCAAAGAATGAGTGGATCATACTACAAATAATATAAGCAATCAATGATTTTATCCAAGTGAATGATAATAATAAGACAACATACTAAAACTTATGGAATGCAGCAAAAGCAGTTCTTAGGGGAAATTTTATGTCTCTCAATGCTTACATGAATAAAATGGAGAAAGAGGAGATCAGTAAATTAAACATATAACTTAAAAGTTTAGAAGAAGAAATTTAAAAACCCAAATTAAATATCAAATTAGAAATTTTGAAAAACAAAGGAGGGATTAATAAAATTTAAAGTAAGAAAACTATTGAACTAATGAATAAAATTAAGAGTTGATTTTATGAAAAAAAAACTGAATAAGATAGCTAAACCTTTGATTAATTTGGTTAGAAAAAGAAAAGAAGAAAACCAAATTACCTATATCAAAAGTGAAGAGTGAACTCACCACCAATGAAGAGAAATTTAAAAAAATAAATAGAAGGTACTTTTTCAACTGTATGACAATAAATCTGCCAATCTAATTGAAATGGATGAATATTTACAAAAATATAAATTGCCCAGATTAAAAGAAAATACCATTAATATACTTAAAAAACCCTATTTTAGGAAAAGAAACTGAACAAGCTATCAGTAAACTTCCTAAGACAAAATCTCCAGGGGCAGATGGTTTTAAAAGTGAATATTATCAAACATCTAAGGAAAATTATTTCTAATACTATATACACTACTTGGAAAAATAGGTAAAGAAAGAATCCTAACAATTTTTTTTAATGACAGAAATATGGTGCTGATATTTAAAATAGAGAAAGAAAATTATAGGACAATTTCTCTAATGAGTATTGATGCAAATATTTTAAATAAAATATTAGCAAAAAGATTACAGCGGTTTATCACTGAGATAATACATTATGACCAAGTGGAATTTATACCAGGAATACAAGGCTAGTTCAATATCGGGGAAAACACTTAGCATAATTGACTATATCAATAATAAAACTAAAGGAAATCGTATGATTATGTCAATAGATACAGGTAAAGCTTTTGACAAAGTACAACACACATTCCTATTAAAAACACAAAAGATCATAGGAATAGTTTTCCTTAGAATGATAAGCAGCATCTATCTAAACTTGATCATAGAGTATTATCCTAGTGATAAAATGCTGTAATTATTTGACTAATATTTTATTTAAATTATTTGCATCAATATTCATTAGGGAAATTGGTCTACAATTTTCTTTCTCTGTTTGAACCCTTCCTGGTTTAGATATCAGCACTATATTTGTGTCACTAAAAAACCATCAGCAAACATTATCTTTAATAGGGCCAAGTCAGACTGATTTCTAGTAAGATCAGGAATGAAACAAGGAAGCCTATTATTCACCACTGTTATTCAGTCTTATACTAGAAATGTTAGCATAGCAGTATGAGAAGAAAAAGAAATTGAAGGAATTAGATGAAGCAATGAAGAAACAAAACGATGACCCTTTGCAGATGATATGATGCTATACTTAGAGAATGCCAGAGAGTCCACTAAAAAACTACTGGAAATAATTAACAACTTTAACAAAGTAACAGGATATAAAATAAACCCATATAAATCACCAGCATTTCTATGTTACCAACAAAGCTCAGCAGCAAGAGATCAAAATTAAATTAAAGTAATTAAAGCAAAAGTACTTAATAAATAAAATAGACAAAATATATGGATAAGACAAATCCAGGAACTATATGAACACAATTATAAAACACTTTTCACGCAAAGTCAAATCTAAACAATTGGAAAAATATCAATTGTTCATGGATAGCCTAATACTAATACAATAAAATGACAATTCTACTTAAATTAGTTTAAGTATTCAATCCATACCAATCAAACTGCCCAAAAGTTACTTTATAGATATAGAAAAAATAGTAACAAAATTCACCTGAAAGGTCAAGAATTATCAAAGGAATTAGTGAAAAAAAAATGCAAAGGAAGGTAGCCTAGTTGTACCAGTTGTCAAACTATATTATAAAGTTTCAGTCATCAAAACCATTTTGTATAGGCTAAGAAATGAGTGGTAGATTAGAGGAATAGCTTAGGCACACAAGACACAGTAACCAGTGATTCTGGAATAAGAACTTCCTATTTGACAAAAGAACTGGAAATTAGTATGGCAGAATGTAGGTATAGACTAACATTTCACACCCTATACCAAGATAAGATTGAAATGGGCTCATGATTTAGCCATAAAAAGTGATACTATAAAGCAAATTAGGATAGCTTATCTGTCAGATCTTTCAAGAAAGGAGAAATTGATGACCAATCAAAAAATAAAAAAAATTATGAAATGCGAAATGGATACTTTTGATACATTAAATTAAAAAAGTTTTTGCACATACAAAATCAATTATAAGGGAAGCAGAAAGCTGGGAAACCATTTTTATAGCCTTTATTTCTGATAAAGGCCTCATTTCTAAAATATATAGAGAACTGAGTCAAATTTATAAGAATACAAGTCATTCTCCAAAAGATATCAACAGGTAACTTTTCAGATGAAGAAATTAAAGCCATCTATAGTCATATAAAAAATCCTCTAAATCACTATTGATTAAAGAAATACAAATTAAAATTATTAAGGGCTTTGAATGCCAAATAAAGAATTTTTCATTTGATCCTAAATAGGCAAATTTTCAGATGAAGAAATTAAAGCCATCTATAGTCATATGAAAACATGCTCTAAATCACTATTGATT
Source organism: Myrmecobius fasciatus (assembly GCA_023553655.1). NCBI lineage: Eukaryota > Metazoa > Chordata > Mammalia > Dasyuromorphia > Myrmecobiidae > Myrmecobius > Myrmecobius fasciatus. The sequence goes on along the minus strand of JAJPUD010000742.1, from coordinate 533,190 downwards.
AAAGAAATACAAATTAAAACAACTCTGAGGTATCATCTTACACCTGTCAGATTGGCTAAGATGACAAAAAAGATAAATATTGGAGGGGATATGGGAATAGACTGAGGAGTTGTGAACTGATCCAATCAACCTGGAGAGCAATTTGGAGGATATTGAGTAGGGGATGACGTGGTCAGACTCATATTTTAGGAAACAACACTTTGATAGAGTTTGGGAAAATAGACAAGAGCTGACGCAATCTTTGAGAACCTAAAATTATCTTCTTCCCACATTGTAAGGAGATTTTCAGAAGAGGAATCTAATGGATTTTATTTTATTTTTTTAATGGGCATGGGAAATTTCTTTAGTATAGGGGGCTCCCAATGGGGACATCTTAATTTATCTATGTAAACAGACAACCACTTTGCAACTTGTAGATTTATGTAGATTCCTGGGACACTGAGAGGTTCTAGGACTTACTCAGGGTCCTAGAGTCAGCATGGATCTGAGACAGGACTTGATAGTGAAGATGTCTACTCCAAATGATATGTATGAGCCCCATACAATTCTTATTCCTCCACATCTGACTGTTATACTGGGTTTAGATAAAAACATTAAAATATACCCTTAAGTTGACTCTTAACTTTAAGTTAAGCAAAAAATTCAAGTTAAATTAATTCAAATAAACCCATCATGGAACATTCTAATTATATGAAACACAGATAAGCAGATGGAAATCTGAGCACATAGAACTAATAAAGAGAATAATTCACATGACAAAAGAATTAACTATACTAAAATGTGAACCAAGAATTTCTTTTAAAATAATATTCTTCTCTGAAGTTTTTAAAACATTATTTCAAATTACAATCTCATCTTATTTATACCAAACAGTATTCAATCCCTATTTCAAAGCCTGGTATATATTCAAACATTGCAGCAAAGTATTTCCTGACTACCACAGGCCATGCAGATTTCATCTTTATTTTGTTTATTTAGGTCTGGAAAAGTCTTCAGAGATAATCTAACCCAATCCCTTCACTTTAAAGACAAGCAAACTATAAATCAGAGCAATGAAATGACTTGCTAAAGTTACATAGATAATTGTTAGAGCTGGTATTTGAATCAATAAAAAAATTTAGTACTTATGTGAATTTTAAAAATAACCTTTCTAATTTTATTCTGAAATTAATGAACACAAAATAAAACTAGCATATCTAAGTAGAATAGAAAAAGAGAATTACACATGAAACTGTGAATCTCTATTATGTATAATTTGCTATACACACATAGCTTTTAAAAAATAAATTCACTTTTATTTTGAAATCTGCCCTTGTTTCATCCTACTTCTCCTTCCTACCATCTAAAGAGAAAGTAGAAAAGCAAAACCTTTTATAAACATATATAGCAAAACCCCTCCAATTTCTTGCATAAGCTATGCCTCCTGCCCTACTCCCCTCCAATAAATAAAAGATGCCTGAGTCTGAATTCAGAATCTATGCGCTCTCTTTCTAGAAGTAGGTAGCATGTTTCATCATAAATAATTTGGAATTGTATTTGGTCGTTGTGGTGATTAGAGTTTCTTTTTTTATTTAATTTTTTTCTTTATTAAAGTTTTTTATTTGCAAAACATATATATGGGTAATTCTTCAACATTGACCCTTATAAAGCTTTCTGTTAAAAATTTTTCCCCCCTAGTCCCCACCCCTCCCCTAGATGGCAGGATATCCACTACATAGTATGTTAAAATACTTGATAAATCGAATATATGCATACGTGTTTCCACACTTACCTTGTTGTGCAAGAAAAATCGTATCTATAAGAAAAAAAATCTGAGAAAGGAAACACAATGCAAGCAAACTTCAATAGAGAGCATGGAAATGTTATATTGTGGTCCACATTTCACATCCCTCTCTCTGGGTGTATATGGCCTTCTTCACTGAACAATTGGAACTGGTCTGAATCATCTCATTGTTGAAGAGAGCCATGTCCATCAGAACTGATCATCATATAGTATTGTTGCCATGTATAATGATCTCCTGGTTCTGCTTGTTTCACTCAGCATCAGTTCATGCAAGTCTCTCCAGGCCTCTCTGAAATCATCTTGTTGGTCGTTTCTTACAGAACAATAATATTCCATAACATTCATATACCATAATTTGTTCAGCCACTCCCAATTGATGGGCATCCATTCAGTTTCCAGTTTCTAGCCACTACAAAAAGAGCTGCCACAAACATTCTTGCACATGTGGGGCCCTTTCCTTCCTTTATGATTTCTTTGGGATATAAGCCCAGTAGAAATCCTGCTGGGTCAAAGGGTATGTACAGTTAGATAACTTTTTGAGCATAGCTCCAAATTGCTCTTCAGAATGGCTGGATCCGTTCATAGTTCCCCAACAATGTAGATGATTAGAGTTTCTAAGTCTTTCAGAGTTATCTTTACATTCTATACATTCCTCTCATCATTTCTTAAATCACAGTAATGTTTCATAACATTCATATAAAATAACTTTCAAAAGTCTTCTGTTTGGTGGTTTTCTTCTACCTCTGCCTGTGTATTAAGAAAAAAATACTTCCATGCCTCCTCCCCCTTTTTCTTTTTTCTTCTGTCTTTTTTTTTGACAACACTGGCTAAATGCCTCTTATAATATCCTCCTAAAAAGCTGAAGAAAAAAAGAAAACAAAACCTTTGAAAAAAATCTATGATTGGGAGCAGAGAAGAAGAAACGGACTGCTTCAACCAAAAAACATAAATGCTAACTAGCTGCTCCTATTACCTTCTCTTTCTTCTTAGTAAAGAAGGAGATTAGGAGCAAAGAGAGAGAAAAGCATAATAGAACAGGATGGATAGAAACACACAGCTAACAATTAAAACCTTGCATAAGAAACTCACCCATAAAATATAAGAGAATAAAAACATGCATTAGAATGCAGATCCCAACAATATTTTGTTGATGAAAAATGTACTTTGAGAGATGAGTCAAGATGGCAGAATAGAATAAAAGGAACTCCCATCCATAACTCCTTCAAACAGACTTATAAAACACACAAGATCGAATCTTTATGGAAAAACTCAGAAAAAGTCATAATGAGTCCTTTGTCTTCCTTAGGAATTCCTTCCTTCCATATGCTATATGTCTATGGAACACTCCAATATCCAGGGAGAAGCTGCATATCAGCACATAAGGAGATCCCAGACCCATACAGGGGCACTACAATGTGGACAGGTGCCAACTGGCTGCTTTGTTGTTCACCACTCAATGCTGGATCATACATCCAAGGTAAAAGATAACTACTGTCCTGTGTTGTCTTTCCAGGTAGAGAGTTCCTGGATGGTATGCAAAGGAAGGAAGAAGTTCAGGTACCAGCAGCATTAGTGGTATGACTTAGGACCTAACCATAGAACAGGATCTGACTTGAGCATCTAGGCAAAACTACAGTGGAATAACGAAGGAGGAAACCCAGACCAATCATCTCATTGTTGAAGAGAGCCATGTCCATCAGAATTGATCATCATATAGTATTGTTGTTGCCGTGTACAATGATCTCCTAGATCTGCTCATTTCATTCAGCATCAGTTCATGCAAGTCTCTCCAGTTCTCTCTGAAATCATCCTGCTGGTTGTTTCTTACAGAACAACAATATTCCATGACATCCATATACCATAATTTATTCAGCCACTCTCCAATTGATGGGCATCCATTCAGTTTCCAGTTTCTAGCTAATACAAAAAGGGCTGCTACTAACATTCTTGCACATATGGGTTCCTTTCCCTCCTTTAAGATCTCTTTGGGATATAGGCCCAGTAGAAACACTGCTGGGTCAAAGGGTATGCACAGTTTGATAACTTTTTGAGCATAGTTCCAAATTGCTCTCCAGAATGGTTGGATCCATTCACAGTTCCACCAACAATGTATCAGTGTCCCAGCTTTCCCATATCCCCTCCAACATTCATCATTATCTTTTCCTGTCATCTTAGACAATCTGACAGGTGTGTAGTGGTACCTCAGAGTTGTCTTAATTTGCATTTCTCTGATCAATAATGATTTAGAGTATCCTTTCATATGACTAGAAATGGTTTTAATTTCTACATCTGAAAATTTCTGTTCATATCCTTTGATCATACAATCCTAGTTCTTCTTTTGCTATTTGACATATAATGTTCCAAGACCTGCAGTATTTCAATATAGCTGCCGACAGGTCTTGTGTGATTCTTGTATTCAAATTGTTTTTTTCCCTTGTTGCTTGTAATAGTTTTTCCTTGACCTGAGATTTTTACAATATAGTTATGATGTTCCTATAGGATTTCTTCTTTGGAAAGGTGAGGATGGGTGGTGATCAGTGGATTTTTTTTTCTATTTCTACTTTCCCCTCTTATTGTAACATTTTGGGACAATTTTTCTTTAATTATTTCTTGTATTATTATATTAAGATCTTTTTTTGGGTCATAGTTTTCAGGCACTTCAATTATTCCTATGTTTTCTCTTCTTGATCTGTTCTCTAGATCTATTGTTTTTCTTATGAGATGTCTTTACATTCTCTGCTATATTTTTCATTTTTTATATTTTGTTTTATTATTTTTTGGTTTCTTATAACATTGCTGGCTTCTTCTTGCCCAATTCTAGTTTTCAAGGAGTCACTTTTTTCCTTAAGATTCTGGATCTTCTTTTCTACTTGGTTAACATTTTTTAAATAATCTTGTTTTCCTTGGATTGTTCTTATTCATTCATTCATTTGTTTATTTATTTAGTTAGGTTTACGCCCCCTCAATCTCTCTCATTTGATTTTTTTAAAGTTTTCTTTTTAAAGCTCTATGAATTCTTTTGGGGCAGGGGACTAATATTACTCTTTGAGGTAGGAGAGGCTTTTAAAAAATTTCAGTGTTCTCCTTTGAAGATGAACCCCAGTCTTCCCTATTGCCAGAGTAACTTTCTATGGTTGGCTTTCTCCTTTGCCTACTCATTTAAAAATGTATTTGCATCAGATTGTTGATGCTGGTGTTCCTTATCAGCAAAGTCCCCTCAGTCTTGCCTGATTCAGACTCCCAACTCCCCGTCCTGTCCAGAAGGTGAAAGTTCCTCTGCTGGGGTCCAGACTCCATCTCAATCCGGCTAGCCCCAGGGCTTGCTTGCAGTTTCAGGAACTGTGCAAGTGGCACTGGAGGCACTGAAGTAGCTGAGTTCTGAAATGCTGGCTAGCTCAGACTCTATGCTATCTGTATCACACCCTCTCTAAGGAAATGTGACATAGGGGATAGAGGGATGGAGTCAGCAAGTAGGTCCCCATAGTCCAGTTACGTCCCTACCTTCTCCTTAGTGTTTAATATTCTTCTTCATACATTCTTTGCTTTAGCCAAACTGTACTACTGGCCATCCCCTGCGCGTATCCTATCATTCCATTGCTGGTTCTCCACATCTATAATTTTCTCTCTCATAGTTTTCACTGCCAGAATCTTCCCTGACCTTGAGGGCCCAGATCAGAGGTCATTCCTTCATACTGATCCCCTCATCAAACCCAGCAGTAATGACCTTTGGTAATGTTGTGCTAGCTAAAGGTGCCAAGAATTGTGGTAAAGAGAACTCTCCATTTTTCTGTCTTCTGCTATTAGGGCTTCCAAGGTGAAGGGGGCTGTAGCATCCATGGAGGAACAAGGTTTTATTTCCAGAAGAATTTTTCCCCGAACCAGGAAATGGAAGTTCTCTTTCTGTCATCAACACAGACTGCCGGGATAGGAGAGGCGAGCGGACTAGCCAAGTCAGGATCGGCCTTCAGTGTGCAACACAGTGGATTGAGGAGCTTGTTCTTAGTAGTAGGGCCAGGGTGTAAGCAGAGCCAGTGATCTAGGGCTGCTGCTCTTCTGGGGCCACAGCCTAGCTAGGACTTCAGGACTTACTTGCCCAGCAGCAGTTGAAGTTGTTGGTAGGGACATTGCACTCTTCCTCCCTAAGAGGTGCTCCCCTAGATTATGGCTGCAAGGGCTGAGCTAGGAGCAGCTGGGGCAGTCTGCAGGAGACTTCTATTACCACGTTTGGGTTCAGGATTTGGAGTTGTCTTTACTAAGATAACAACTATCCATACATACACATACACACACACACACACACACACACACACACATATATACACATATATGCGTATGCATAGGGCCTACCATATGCCAGTTTTACACTTTACACTTATTATTTGAGCCTCACAACAGCCCTGTTGAGGTAGGTACTATTATTACCCCCATTTTAGAGATGAGGCAAATAGAGGCTAAGTGACTTGTCCAGGATCACCAAGTTAGGAAATACCTGAGGCTAAATTGGAACTCAGGTCTTTCTGATTCCCAGGATTCTATCCACTGGATCACCTAAATGATGAGAAATGTTGCTTGAGATGGTTTGATACCATTGGTATATGTCGTCTCTCATCATTCCCTCAGAGTACCTCACTGATTTAGCTAAGCTGGCTTGCCTGGGGGAAGTCAAGCACAGGAGGGGTCAGAGAAAGAAAGCACAGAAAGAATGAGAAAAGCTATTTGTGGAGACTGAAGACAAATTTGACAAGAAGAGCACCGAGGGAAACTTGGGTGGGCTCTGTTTTAGATGGAAGTTCTTTGGAAGAGACTTAGGTGTACTCTTTTTAGGGTACTCAAGAATTGGGATTTATGGAGCTGTTCTATGATTGGGAGATATTTAAACAAATTGTGGCATATGAGAGTAATGAAATAGTTATGTCAGAAGAAAAGAAGAAAAGGAAAATTTCAGAGGAAACTAGGAAGAATGTTATAAATTGATATGTAGCAAAGTAAGCAGAACTAGAACAATTTATATACAATGAGAATAGCATTAAAAAGAAAAACAATTTTCAGATTTTAGAACTCCATTTAACACAATGAGAAACCATGAGTCCAAAGGTACAAAGATGAAATAGTTCATTTACCTCATGAAGGGCAAATGATGAACTTAAAATGATCTAGTCTCAGACACTTATTAGTGAGGGCAAGTCTGAGCAGATCACTTAAGCTTTGTCTGCTTTAGTTTTCTCAAATGTAGAATGAAGATCATAAACATATTTAATTCACTGGGTTATAATGAGAAAAACCCAAGATAATGTCTGTATAGCACTTAGCACAGTGCCTCTTTCACAATAGGTAGCTAAAAAGTTGCCCTAAAATTCAGAAAGACATTTTCAGCCATGGCTAACATGGAAATTTATTTCACTAGTCTGTGTAACTGTTTTTTTTTTTAATTTAACATACTTGCCACATGAGTCTGTTACTTGAGCTAATCAGAACCTCTTTAGCATTTGTAAAGAATTGATGCTTATGGGAATCAAGAGGGGATTCATTTGTGAAATGAAAAGTGCATAGAAATTATAGGATTTTAGGGCACAAAAAACCTTAATGATCATTTCATGTAGGAAACTGAAACCTAGACAACTTAAGTGACTTGACCAAGATCACATATATAGCTGGGATTTTCAACCCAGGTTTTTTTCACTTTAGAAAATGCTCTTTCCATTAAAACATGGTAGAGAGCTAGCTTCTGCAATGCCCTCTAGCATAGCCAAGTTGCCCTGTTGTGTGAGATAATAGAGTACCAGGATTTACTACAGCTGAATTCCCCATCACAACTCCCCAAAGATCTGGAAAATTGACTATACCAAGTCTTGGGAAATCTAAGAAAAAAAAATCAGTGAATCATGTATTCATTCATCTCAGGTAATAATAGGTAGGCAGATGGAGAGGTCTCTGGACAACTAGAAAGTGTGCAACATGAAACATTCCAATATGAAGGCAATGAAAGAGGACTGAGACTGTACAGCAGAAGAAGAGATTCTCAGCCCAAACAGGACATGCTAATATCGTGCTGGATGTAGGAAGTGGTTGCCCACTGGCAGTTCTTTTGTTTCTTTCTCAGCTATAAGTCACAGATTCAGGACAGATTGAGGAGGCAGACAATGCCTAAGATAGCATGATGAGAAATGATTGGGGATCCTGGGCTGTGTACCAAACAAAGATCAGATTCAGAAGTTACATGCTAACTGTGTGGTTTTGATCCCAGGAGTAGAAGTAGGTCTCAGTTCCAATCTCCTCTTAGTCTGAAGCCTGTGATGGAATAATCAAGTAGGAATCTGAGAAGAACCCACAGCTATATTATTCTGGATTTTTTTCTTAATGGTATTTTATTTTTCTAATTACATATAAAGATGGTTTTCAACATTAATTTTTGTAAGATTTTGAGTTCCAATTTTTTTCTCCTTTCCTCATCTCCCTCTTCCCCAAGATAGCAAGCAAACTGATATAAGGTAAGCATGTATAATCATTTTAAACATTTCCAAATTAGTCATATTGTGAAAGGAAAATCAAAATAAAAAAGGGGAAAAAGCCACGAGTAAGAAAAAGCAAACAAAACAAAAGGTAAAATAGTATGCTTTGATCTACATTCAGTCACCATAGTTCTCCCTTTGAACACAGATGGCATTTTTTTTGTACAAGACTGTTGGAATTGTCTTTAATCATTTCACTGCTGAGAAGAGCTAAGTCTATCATAGTTTATCATCACATAATTTTGAGGTTATTGTGTACACAATGTTCTCTTGGTTCTGTTCACTTCATTCAGCATCAATTCATGTAAGTCTTTTTAGCTCTATTATTCTGAACCTACAACTTTCTGCCTGCCTGATCAATGGCCAAGTTGAGCATTGTCTACTGGTGTGTCTGTGAGGGGTAAGCTTACAGATGTATTTCCCATATCCAAACCAAGATCAGGAACTTGCAGAACTCAAATCAGGAGGGTGATAAGATTCCCTCCTTCAGATCAAATCACTTTGGGAGAACAGAAAGTTTTTGGGTTCCTAGCCTGAATTGTTCCTGAGACCCTGAAATAATACAATACCTAGTATTTCAAGAAATTAGCAGAAGGGTCCAAGTGGACACAAATTCAGCCTAGACATTTCATCTAGAAGTATACAGAATCTAGTCTTAATATAAACTCCTGAAGAAGAGTAAACATAAAAAAAGAAACAAAGAGAATCTCATCATGAAGAACTGGTACGATGATAGGGATACTCAAGATGCAAACTTAGAAGATAATGACTACAAAATATCTAAAAGCAAATCTTTAAAAAATATAGTTTGTATATAAGTTAAGCTTGAATTTTTGGAAGAACTGAAGGAAAAAGTTTTAAGAGCTAAAATGATTTAAAAATAGAAAACAAATGAGAGTTATGGAAGAAAGAATTGGAAAGACAATTAATGGCTTAAAATAAGAGGTACTAAATTTTACCCCAGAAACAAAAACCACAAATTAGAGTGAAACAAATAAAAGTCAATACTTATATGGGTCAAGAAATATTAAAACAATATTAAACCCCTATAAAATAGAAGAAATATAACTGTAAAAATAACTGACATGGAAAATGGATTGAGGAGAAAAAAGAAACACTGAGCCATGCCCCTCCCAAACAACCTTAAGACATATTTCAATAAATCATTAAAAAAACAGATATTTTAAAAAGAGTGACAAGTGAAAACTGGTCATTATCTGAAAAAAACCCCAAAGAACATTTCTGGCAATATTATAGTCAAAACCCAGAGCTTCCAAGTCAAAGCAAAAAAACCTCTAAAATAAAGGAGTGAGATTTCTGTGTCAAAAAAGATAAATAAATTAAAAACTCTTTTCCCATAATTCAAACAGATTTCTAGAATTACTAGGTAAACTCCCAGCTCTTTCAACATTATGTTAGTGTCAGCACTCTTTCTACTGTATTATATTGCCTTTCAAGTCAAGCCAAGTCAATAAGTATTTTCTAAGTACCTACTATATTCAAGGCACTGTGGTAAGTACTGGATATATAAAGTCTCAAAGAACTCACAGAAGAGTGGTAGTGTAGAAATCTTTAAATTCCTCTGTACATTAGTATATTAGTATATACATAACATATATGTATATGTATGTATATACATAATAGAATGTTAGAGTTGGAGGAGACCTAAGAACATAAAAGGTTGGAACTAGAAATAACCATGGGATAGAGAATGTTAGAGCTAAAATGACTGTAGAATATTGCCAGTTAAAACTATAAGTTACTATAGGACATAAAATATTAACTATACAACATAAAATGATAGAAATACTAATAATAGTACTAACTGAGATTTTCTAGTAAAATACTGTTATTTTCCAAAAAGAGGGAACTGAGACTTAGAGAAGGAAAAGACTTGCCAAGGAGTAGGTGGGACTAATAGAATACATTTCTTATCACCATTAGGCCCATCATTCTGATTTTCTGACACAGTGGATTAATTAGTATTAACCAATCTTCAGCAGGCTTATTAGCAATGGAGTATAAAAATTTGGAAAGCCTAATTCTCTGTATTAAGTGTAATATAAATGTACACTCTGGGATCTTACTGTATAAATTTATACAGCACAATCTCTCTCATCCTTTTTCTCCACATGAATATATATTATATGGTGTGCAAATGTGAGGGAAAAAGTGAATGAAAGAATGGATGAGAGGAAAAACATTGATTAAGTATGTATTATATGCCAAAGGGCTAAGAATAGAGGATGGGGTTGAGGAAAGGGGAAAAGGATTTAAATCCAAAAGGGCAAGGCAGTCTCTGTCCTTAAGAAGCTTCCATTCTAAGAGGGGGATGGAGTGGTGGCCAGGGAAGGGTGTTTTGGTTTGAGAGGTCAAAAGGATGGTGAGCAAAGTTATAGGACAATTGATTGACTTGTCTTTTTTGGGAATGGTGCTGATTTTTATTAAATAATTATTATCAGAATAATCATTAGAAACCCAAGGGCTAGATGTGGAGGCAACATGGCAAAGAGATAGCTAGATAACATGATGGTGACCATGTAATAATGATTTCTCATCAATTAGGAGTAAATGGCCTCAGAATGGAACTTGGAGTGAAGTTTGGAGAAGTGTCAAAGAGCTCTCACCATATACCAGAGTGAATAGACCATAGAAACCTTAGATCTCATGTACAATGGAAGTAGTCCAACAAGATTGTCATATATTGGGAAATACCAGAGAAAATGGTACAGGGAAAATTGGGAAACTCCTGATTTGTTCATTCCCAGGATATAGTAGGAGAATTCTTCCAAGAGGTAGAAAGCTAAGGCAATGTGTGAACATGGAAATGTGCCAAACAAAACACTGAAGAGGGAGTTCAGGTCATAGCATGGAGTAGATGCTAGGAAACATATTGACTGATGAACTGACAGATGACTGCTATTAAACTCTGAAATCATTTCCTTTAACCTCAGGAGTTCATACCAAGAAGCAGAAATTTTTAGATGACAGAAAAATTAGGATTTCCCTTGTGTTCTTGGCTCATAATATATATGCTCTGCGATATTACATGTCCTAGGATTAGGTAACTAAAAAAAATCCTAAACCACATGGAATGATTGTGCTGGGATCTTCTGGCCATTTTAAACAAATCTCATGATTTTCCAAACTTGGCTTTCTGTCCTTAGTTTTGGAGGGAAGAGAAGATAGGGGGAAATGAGTAGTTGCGTGAGGCTAGGGATAATGGTAGAGGAAGGCAGAAATGGTAAATTTACATAGGATTTCTTGATAGCTTTCTGCATTAAAAAAGAAAAACTTCATTTATTTAGGAAAAACAGTATGGTATAGTAGAAAGGGTTCTGGATTTGAAGTTAAAAATTCTACATTAAAGTGTTTTCTTGAACACTAGCTTATGACTTTGGTAATAACAAATGATTTAGGGCTTGAAGCATCCTTAGAGACCATTTTTGAATCTTGATCTTGTATAATCTTGAAACTGTTAAGAATCCTGGAGTCCATAGTCCAAATTCTCATTAAGTATAGTAGATAGTATGGTATTTTTTTAGTTTTGATATCTTCAGCACCTAGTACAATACCCATCTGTTGATTGGGATGGAATTAATGTTTATTAAATAGATCTGACAGGTTTTTGATTGAAGACTTTTAGCAATGGGGAAACCATTATCTAGCAAGGCAGCTTGCTCTACTTTTGGACAGTTGTAATTGTTTTTAGTAGTTTTCCTTACTTTAAACCAAATTCTGTCTCTTGGTGACTTTCATCAAGAAAATGGCTGTCATTTTCTTCTAAGTGTTGTCTTCATCAAGCTTAAACATCCCCAGGGCCTTTAAGTGATCATAGAATAACATATTCTATAGCCCTCTCATCATTCTGGTCATCACCACTCCACCTTGTTCACTCTAAAACTTCATAGGATCATCCATTTTCAAGAGTTGGAAGAAATGTCAAAACTCGGTGATCTTGAACTACCCAATAAATTACCACGACAACCAAACTTTGATTCCTTCTCAGTTTTTCTTTAAATTTTATTTTCTACTATAAACATCTACAGACACGAACATTCCAATATACATAATAAGAAGAGATAAAATTCTGTCATCTATTCATATATATTTACATATATATATGCATATATGTATATTTTTTTCTGAGGTCAAATTTGAACTCAGGTCCTCCTGACTTCAGGGCTGCTACTCTATCCACTGAAGCACCTAGCTGCTGCTGTTATATATAGTTTTTAAAAAATGCATATTACATTTAAAATGATAGTAAAAAAATTTAGTCCTTCCCTGCTTGTTTTTGACCCCTTCTAAACTTCTTTGCTATCATTTGTGTATTTTAAAAAATATTTCAGTGATGTCATTTCCTTTTTTTTTTGTATCAACTACTAAGATCTAAAGAAGGTATTTCAAAGTTCATCCCTCAATGCTGTTGGTCTGTCAATTGTTCAGTAAACCAGAACTGACATAGTATCTATTCTATGCAATGGCCTAGAGTTCCCTTGCAACTTTGTTGTTGTTGTGGTGGTTTTTGTTGTTGTTTTTCAGTCATTCAATTGTATCTAATTCCACTTAATGCCATAGACTTTGTCCATGGATTTCTTGGCATTTTCCTTCCTGGGAAAAACTATAATTAATAAATTTAGTTGAATAAAGCAATTCTACACATTGGCTATATGTATAAATTAGCTATAATCTATAAATATCTGTATGTTTCTCTAGTCCATTATTTCTCTCCCAGAAGTGGTAAGCATGCTTAATTATTAGTCCTCTGAAGTCATGGTTGGCCACTTCATTGATCAGATTTTTCAAAGTATTCTAAAGCCATTTTCTTTTATATTACCTCAGTCATCATGCATATTACTCTCTTGGTTACTTCTCGTTTCACTCTATACCAGTTCATCCAAGTATTATCAAATTTCTCTAATGTTGATCCTATCTTATAATGCAATAGTATTCCATTATATCTATATATGATAATTTGTTCAGTCATCTCTCCCTCCTTTTGAAGAACACCCAATTTGTTTCTTCAGTACCAACAAAAAATGCAGTTATAAATATTTTTGAACATATGGTCCCTCTCTCCTCTGTCCATGACCTCATTGGGGGTATATTCTTAGTAGTAGCAGTATGACTGGGTCAAAGAGTATGCACAGTTTAGTGACTTCATGGGGATAGTTCCAAATTGCTTTTCAGACTGGTTAAATTACTACAAAACTTCATCAAAACATATGAGTATGCCTCCAATCTTACAATCCCTTGAAAAATTGCTTTCCTCCCTCCTTTATCATTTTAGTCAATCTGATAGGTGTGAGGTGGTTGCCTTGGAGTTGTTTTAACTTGCATTTCTCAAATTATTAATGACTTGGAGTATTTTTTACATGGTTGCTGAGAGTTTGTGTCTATTTTTCTGAAAACTGACTTTATATTCTTTGATATGCTATCTCTGGGTAAAAGTGGAGAGTAGGAATGATTAGCTACTAATTCCTAATTGGTCTGTCTTATCATCTCTCATTTTATCAACTCTCCTATTATCACCTCTCCTTTGCTTTGGGTTGATATAGCTTTTGATGTCATAATTAATCTATCTTGCGATTCAATATTTCCATTACTAATAGATTCTTTTTTTTTTTTACTAATAGATTCTCATGTTGCATTAAAACTCCACAGAAACACAGACAAAAAAAGCATTTTTAAAAAGGAAATAGTTTATGGATTTCAATGCCATTTGAAAATATTCATACTATCAACTAAACATAATATTACATTTATTTCAATTAGTATTAGTCCAGTAGTGCACAAAGATATGGAAACAATACCAATGAGGTACAGATCCATCAATATATTAAATGCATTTTACACTGGGTATGTGACGTTTTAACATAAAACATATAACCAGTAAAAACACATAGTTAATATCTTAATCTTTATACATTTTATGACAAAAATGAGAATAGCTATATTTTCAATGACTTCAGTTAGTTAGATAAGTAGGATGAGAAAACCCCTAGGTTAGGAGTCAAGAGATATACTTCTTAGTTTCAACTGCTGTCCATCAGCTATCTAATGTTGGCCAAATCACTTTTGTTCTCATCCTCTGTTTCCTTATCTGTAGATGGGCTTGCATCAGACCAGGATGATCCCTGAGACTCTACAACTCTTTAAATGAAAGTGTCTTATGTTTTAAGACCCCTCTTTAGCTCTAATATTCTGGATCATAAAATTCTGTGATTTTTACATCTCAATGTTTCTCCTAGCTCTGACCTAGGAATCTGAGTAAGGAAGAGCTTTAGATGAGATAGATTACATTGTGTTTTGAATCTTTGGGAGTTCAAAATGGGTAGAATAATGTCTGGGCATCCATAGGAGAGAATAAGTTTTTTGTTTTGTCTTTGCATCCCCAGAACCAACAAAGTGAATTACTCCTACACCCAAGTAATAAAAGCAATTTTAACTAAAGTCAGAGTAGGCATTCATAGTTAGGAAGGCCAAGGCTCGAATCCTGCTTAGCATCAGTAAGTTATTTAATCTCTCCATCTTCCTTGAAAATTTTTTCAAGATTAGAAGGTACATGAGGTGCTGAGGGAACTGTTTTGAGGCATCAAAGAATTAAAAAAATGAGTCTGTGAGGCAATCTGTGCCTTGTTTTACCCAGAGTCACACAGCAAATAAGTGTTTCAGGTTGGATTTAAACTCAGGTTCTCCTGACTCCAAGGCTGGTGTTACATTCTCTATACCACCTAGCTACCCCTGAGTGGCTGATCTCTTTTGGTAGGAGTTTCCTTTACCTTTTATTGACAACACATACAATATCACAGGTATGAGCCAAAACATCTGAAGTTTTAAATTTCTAAATACAGTTTAATATGTGTTTGTGTATATATATGTGTGTATGTATATATGTATTTACATACGTATATATCTACATCTGTATATATATGTTTATGTATATACACAGATTAACAGGTAAATAACAGGTAATGTTTATTTACATACATTAAATATATTATATATAATGTATATGTATGTATATATATAAAGGGATATATGTGCCCATACTTTTATATATTTGCATGAATATATCTATATAGTTATATATATGTATGAATATAGAGAGAATTCTGTTCATTAGTGTTAGAATCAAATCCATTTCCTAAATCTATGCCTGAGTATCCCTTTGATTGAATCTCCTATCCTAAGATTTATTCTTGTAAGTTCATTACTTTTTTTGGTAGGCTAGTTGCTGACATATTACATGTCTCTATGATTGAAATTTTCTCCTTCATCTCTGTCTCCTGGCTTCCTTCAAATGCAAGATAAAGTCTCACCTTCTATAAGAAGCCAGTCCCAGGCCTTAATATTAGTGCCTTCTATCTCAAATTTTCTTGTATATTTTGTATATATCTTGTTTTGGAATAATTATTTTCATGTAGGCACCTGGAGAACAGACTAGTTTTTGTCTTTCTTGTTATTTCCAGCATTTAGCATAGTACCTTGCACATAGTGGATGCTTAATAAATGCTTGTTGACTTGAGTAGAAAAGAAACCAACTTCTGCTCACTTACAAAATGTCTTCTGTACCACACTAAAGTAAAGTACTTACTCATCATTATTTGTACATACAAGATAGATACATTTATGCACTGATAAATGGATTTTATGTAAATATGAAATGACCGTTAAATACCTGAGTTTAGCTAGATGTCAAAAAAGCCACATGGGGTTGCATCTTTCTATGAAAAATGGGTGGGGAAGTCTGACAGATAACTTAAACTTACAACCAGCACATAATAAATTAAAAGTAGGGGTTTTCTGAAACCTCATTTCCTGATGTGATAGGAAAATCTTATTATTGTAAACATTCATGTCCAGACAAGATTTTTTTTTTCTTAATCTGATCCATTCAGTAAAACCTGATGTAAAAGAGCAAATGAATATAAGGGCTCCTGATTTGTAGTTCTTTTGTGAAGATTTCTCCATAAGATTTTGGGAAGATTTTCCCTCCTTAAGGGGGTCTTCCATATCATTTCAATCAAGAGAAATCAGGACACATGGTAAGAGAATCAGAGGCTCAAAGGATTTAAGGTTAGAAGAAACCATAGAAATCACTTAGTCCAGGGGTTCTTAACTTTATTTGGTGTCAAAGACCCCTTTGGCAATCTTATGAAGACTGTGGACTTCTCAGAATTATGTTTTTAAAGAATTGAAGGAAATGCTAAATTCCAGTTAGAGGTTAGTGAAAATCAAAATGCATTGTTTTCCCCAAGTTCCTGTATCCCTTGAAATCTTAAGTCTGTGGCTCCAAGTAAAGAACTCTTGACCTAGTCTGTCTGCATCATTTTATGAAGGCAAGTCCATATAGGGGATGATGTTTATAATACAGAAAGGACATTTAACTTAATAACTTCACAAATAGGAGTTTAAATTTGCACTTTCCTCTTCAATAAAATCTCCATGGTTGGTAATTTGTACTGCCAACCTCTCCCCCAGTTCAGTTCAACAACTTCCTTGTAATGGGATTCATCCATAAGAGATGATCAAGGAAGCTTGGTATATCAAAGGTAATAGAATGTTGTGGTGAGGATGGGGAGTAAGGGAGGACATATGTAAAGAAGCAAGTATTTCTCCATTTCTGGCACTGTAGGGTAGATGAAAGTGCTTTGGCTCTGCACTTGGAAGATCCGGATTCTTGGTCCTATCATGTACTACCTTGGCTGACTCTAGTAAGGCACTATAGCAACTTTTCATTTTCATTTTCCTAATATAAAATGAAGGGGTTTGATTATGACTTCTAAGAGTCTCTCCAACTTTGAATTCTTCAAATCTTTAATCTTTTCTTCAAGGGAAATTCTTTCATTATCATGGGGTTCCTAATCATAATATGAAGCCTTGTTGAAGATTATAAATCCTTCCTCTCACTCCACAACACTTTGTCCTCTCTTACCATGATTATAAAATAAATACGAACAAATTTAAACAAAGAAACCAACCCAAATCCAGCCCCAAAGTAGATCTAGATTCCATTTTGAATTTTTTTCAGATTTGAAGATTGGCCACACATGTTTTTTTGATTTATAAATCTTCTTCTATGAACTTCTAGGTAATGGAGGCTAATTACATCTAGCTGGAATGAGAATAAGGCAAACATTGGTGTTTACACATTGAGCTTTCTGTAGATTTTTAATGTTCCCACTATCTTTGAGTAATATAAGAAGTTGCCATCTTGAATAATAAGTCTAGATGTCCTTTCTTTAGCTCTTAGAACTGGTAGAAGATATGGATTTAATGAGTTCATGTTTTTTGGCATTGAAGGCTAAGTTAATTTTCCATCATAGCAAGTGCCCTTTTCTATACATTGAAGGGGTTTCTTTATATGGCACTTGCTTTTGATTGCAATTGTCCACTGTTTGATTTCACTCATTATGTGTGTTGCATGTCATGTTGAAAAAATGCCACTTTGCATAAATTCCATCTCTGGCATGAGAAAAATCCCTGTTGGTAGAGTCTTGATGAATGTTATCTTGCTTTTTCACTTTTGGAACCAAAGAGGTAAATGGAGTTTAAGGAAAGTTCAGGTAAGAAAACTTTGTGGGGGCAGCTAGGTGGCACAGTGGATAGAGCACTAGCCCTGAAGTCAGGAGGACCTGAGTTCAAATCTGATCTCAGACACTTAACATTCCCTAGCTGTGTGACCCTGGGCAAGTAACTTAACCTCAATTGCCTCCACAAAAAAAGCAAAAAAAAGAAAACTTTGTGATTGCCATGGATCATCCAACCCAAATTTTGAAAAAAGTCATGACGATTTATATAATGGAGTTGAAAGAAATAACTTGAATTACTAATGATAAATATATAGTAGAACATCAAGGAAAACCAATTTTTTTTTTAAAGATCAGGGGGGTCATAGAATTTAGAGCTGAAGGGATCCTAGGTTCTTCAACCACAGAGTTAGATCTAAAATCGACATTATAGGCCAACATCTTCATTTTACATTTGACTTTAAACCAAGTGTTTTATCCTTTATATCAAACATCTTTGTCCACCCCTACTTATTTTAGAGGCTAGAGAGGGAAAAAGAGAGTATACAATAAATCATCCCTCTTAATAAACTCTTTTCTTGTTCTTCTATTTAGTAGGTAGTTAGATGACATGGTGAATAAAGTACTGTGTTAAGAGTAAGGAAAAACTGAGTTCAAATCTGTTCTCCAACACTTACTAGCTATGTGATGGTAGGCAAATAATTTAACCTGTT
This sequence comes from Myrmecobius fasciatus, assembly GCA_023553655.1. Classification (NCBI taxonomy): domain Eukaryota; kingdom Metazoa; phylum Chordata; class Mammalia; order Dasyuromorphia; family Myrmecobiidae; genus Myrmecobius; species Myrmecobius fasciatus. Next base: position 514,649 of record JAJPUD010000742.1, on the reverse strand, counting down.
TTCCTTCTTCCTCAACTGAAAAATCGGAATAATAATAGCACCTCTGTCCCAGGGTTGTTGTGGGGATCAAATGAGATCATATTTGCATAGTAACCAGAATTCAGAGGTTCTATATAAGTTCTTATTTCTTTCTCTGGTAACTACTTCTCTGTTCAGGGATTATTAAAGTAGTAAAACTAGTTTTCTATTACCTGTGTGACTTTAAATGAGTCATTTCCCTTCTTTGGACCACAATTTCCCCATTTAAAAAAAGGGGAAATGGATTAGATAATTTATAAAATAGTTTTTTCTATCTCTGATATTCTATGTTCTAACATTTTATTATTTAAGGTTCCTTTCAGCTCTGACATTCTGCATTTTAAGTTTCCTTGTATCTCTAAAATTCTGTGTTCTAAGGTTTCTTCAAATTCTGACATTCAGTGTTTTAAGGTTACTTCAAATTCAGACATTCTATGCCTTATGATATCTTCTATGTCTAAAATTGTGTATTCCATAACACTTTCTCTTGCTATCTTGTTTAGAATTCTCATATTCTAGGAATATTATAAAGTACTTTTCTAATTCAGAACTTCCCTCCTAAACTACTGACAGTGGAATTTTCCTCCTCTTTTTTTTTTTCATATGCCCTTATGAAATTTTCTGGGCTTAAGTACATACAAATACAAATTAGGGATTAAAATTAGGGACTGGAAATATTTAGTGAAAATGGCATCTTTTTACAGTGACAGCTTGCTTGGTCCTTATAACAGGAAAGCTCCAAAGAATGTTTTATCTTCTTTGGTATAATCCACTAGAGAGATGTCACTGACATTCACCATCAATTTATCCCCCTCCTGCATAGGAAAAACAGCCCCCAGGTAAATGGGAGTAAACCAGGTGCTGCCTATCTCACAGATTGACTTGGTTCCTGTTAGAAGCTGTGTTGGTTCTGGGTATCTGTCAGTGACTCTGGTGATGACTTGCGTAATGTAATCGGGCTTGGTAGATCGATTCTTCTGGTTGATTTTACCACACTCTGGCATGCTGCCTCGGAAAGTGACTTGTGAATAAACAAAGTAGTCTCCTGACTCTGGAATAACCAGGAACTTGTTGGTGTAGTTCATTTGATTTTTGATGAAAGCAGAGCCAAGTTTATGTTCCCACTGAAGAGCCGGCCATGAATCTTTCATGGGAGTCACAGACTTTTGTCGAACAGCTAGAGAGAAACACAAAAAAGTTACTTTATTTACATGGAACCTATGGTCCCCTGTAAATGACCTGTAAAGAAGGTCATTAAGGCCAAAGCCTTCCTTGCCATGAAACTTTACTTCCCCTCCCCCATTTTTTAATGATATATTTTGATTTCATACTACTAGCTTCATTTTAAAATCTCCCTTTCTCTGTCACATCTAGAGACTCATCCCTTGAAACAAAAAATAAAAAAGAAAGAAGGTGAAAAGAGCAATTAAACAAATCCTCCAACACTGCTACCATGTCTGAAAGTATATGCAATATTTTATACCCGGAATTCCCCAAAACTACAAAGAAGGGGAGAGGTATACCTTTTCACCTTTTCTAGAGCACCAACTTTGGTTATTATAATTACATATCATTCCATTTTTGGAAAACTACACTCATTATCATCATCACCATCATCATCAGGCATGCCAGGTGGCACAGTGGATAGAACTTTACCCAAAGGCAGGAAAATCTGACTTGGAATCCAGACTCAAATATTTACCAGCTATGTGATTCTGTCTTGGACAAGTCATTTAATTTTTGTTTCTCTCAATTTTCTCAACTATAAAGTGGAGGCAATAATAGTAACTCCCTCCCAGGGTTGTTGTGAGGATCAACAGAAATCATATTTGTAAAGCACTTAGCACAATATCTGGTACATATAGTTATCCCTTCCACATTGTAACTTTTCCCCATTATAGTTTTGATATATCACAGGTAAACATAAGGAATTAAACAGGAATTTTTTGGAGTTTTGCAGAAGCTGCAGATGACATATGGCCCAGAAAAAGTTTAGAAATTCAAAAATGCATAGAACATATGCATAGTATTGTATATTATCAACTCAAATCTTACAAAAGGTACAGTAAAAACCCTATGAAAGAAAAAAAATCATATTTCTTCTCTGGTATGAAGGGAGAGCAAAAAAAATTTTATATGGATTTTCCATAATGCCAAGGTACCTTCTAACTACTGTGATGTGGAAGGGATAAATTTAGCAGGCATTTAATAAATTCTTATTTCCTTTCATTGGGTGCTAGGGTCATAGCCACCCCCCTTCCCTGCCATTAGGACTGTGAGAATTGAGTCAGGAAAAACCTTGGAGCTCTATCACCTTTATATAACATTGTGTCATAAAATCCAGGTACATTATCTTGATCTTTGCTAGATTAATTCCTCTTACATTTGAGTATTGCCCCTCGCCTTGCTGTCTCCTGCTCTAGGCCTTATTATCTTGACCTCTATCCTGTCAGGATTAAGTTATGATCCTTTCCTGGAGTTATGGCTTGTCCACCCACCCAGTGTCCTCACCCCCCTTTGTTTCCCCTTTAAGATTGTATACTGAGATTATGTATTCTGTTTGCAAATCCTAGTTAGCTAAAACCTTATATAAGTTCCCTGCCTCAGTTCTGGGGGGGGGAGGGGAGGAGAAATGCTTTGGATAAAGATCACATTTCAGTTACTTGCCAATCTCTGTCTTACCTCAGTTTCTCTGGTATTATTACACTTTTTTCCTTCATTATAAATTGAAAGACTATATATTATTAATAAAACACAGAGGTCATTATTGTAAGGCAGCTCAGCTATGGAATAATAGTTAATTCTTACACAAAAGGCAGAAGAGGGGATTCTTAGAGCCTTAAGGATTTCTTTAAGGATTCAACCAATCTTTAAGGAATTCAATCAATAAACTTATTGCATGTTTATAGACAGAGCTGTTGCCACAATCATTTGTATATAACATTAATTCAATAAAAAGGAATTATTTTATTATATATCATCAAATAATATTCATAATCTCAAATCCACATGGAATAAAAATGTTAAATGTGTTTTTGCTTATTTTGCTTAGACTTAAAACTTTTGGTGTGTTTCTGAGGCAAATTAATACTGTTTTTTTTATGCTCTGTATCTCAGGTCTGTGGAATGACAGCTTAATGGTGTGAAAGTGAAGGAGTTCTCACTGCTCAGTAATGCCTCATTGTGGTCTTCAAGTTTATATTCATAATTGTGATATATATGCTATAGTAGAGCCTTTCTTCCAAGCATTAAAGACTTTGAGTATGGGAACAGATCTTTGATTTGTTGTCTGAGGAATAGTTTAGTTCAGAGAGACTTTTCACTAAGATGCAGGGTGATGCCTTTTTAAAATATAGCAATTCTTGAAGAATTTTGGCTAAATTATAGTGATTTGCAATGTGTGTGTGGGTGGAAGCATTACTCAAGCTTCTGAAATTATAGTTTATTAACATATTAAAGCATCTACCGCTTAGCTTGGAGTCAGGAAGACTAGTTCAAATCCAGCCTCAGGTACTTATTTTCTGTGTGACTAAGCAAGTCTCTATCTCAATTTCCTAAACTATAAAATGGGGATAATACAGCACTCATCTCTTAAGGTTATCATGAGGATTAGATGAGATAATAATCGTAAAGCACTTAGATTGGCACATTGTAAGCATGATATAAACTCTAGTTATATTCTGTATTAGCATTATATAAAGGTTTATTATTATTATATTGAAATGGGTGATTTTCACTAAGATGGATATACCCTCATGTCTTAGCAAGAATGAAGGTTCCTGAAAAAATACTCTTCTAAGCTTGGAATAAAATTTGGAGTCTTGAATTGGAGAACACTGTACTTCAAAAATCTTGATTTTTTTTATGTCCAAGAAAAAGGTGGTTTCGTGTGTGTGTGTGTGTGTGTGTGTGTGTGTGTGTGTGTGTGTGTAACAAGGTTATTTTGATTTTCTTTCCCAATTCACTAGATATGTATTTCTTTACTGTACATAGAACCTTGTGCTAGGTGCTAAGGAAGAGAAGCTGTGGTTCTGGCCTTTGTGGAATGGTACTTGGAGGAACCAAGGCTACTGTTTTATCTTTTTCCTTTCATGTCTTGAAATTGGACAGGAAAATCATAACCTTTAATCCCTCAGGAGCTCCCTCTGCCCTTCTTCATTTGGAAGTAATAATAATAATAATATTAATAAATAATCTTCTGAGAGTAAGTCCTGAGAGTTTAAATGCTAAGGGTTTTTTCATGTAACACTTTTGTCCTGTTCACTCATAGAAAGAACTTGAAATCCCAGTCTTGAAAGAAATTTTTTTTCTGAAAATGTGATTTCCAGTTTGAAGCCAATCACTTTGTATCCTAGAACTTTGGAAAATTCTTAAATTGAAATATTAGGGTCATTTCAGGGCATGTCTATTTTTTATACCCTAATTTATTCCATATGGGAGACAGCCTGGAGAGGGGGTGAGAGAGGAAACTATAAGGCAGGAAACATCCTTTCTTGTTCTGCCCCAATACACTCAGAAGGATCCTCTGAGATCCTTTTGTAAAACTGAAATATTTGTGGCTAATTAAAACAAATTTTTATTTTGCCATGGGCATCAAATACCATATGTTGTAGAGAGGATTCCTTCCAATAGCCTGTGAAGGGGATGGATTAGACGAGATAGGTCCCTTCCAATCCTTTGATACCAGCTATATGGCCCTGGCAAATCACTTACCCTCAATGTCCCAGGCAATGGCCTTAAACCTTTAAGTTGCAGAATAGTTGCAGATTTCCATTTAGAGAGGGGATATCCTCATTGAAGGGACTCTTTCACTGATGACATATCATAGTTCTGAAACCTGGCTTCTATCCTCAAACTCTTAAAGAAAACCATATCCTTCCAATCACAGGAACTGTTCAAGGATTAATACAACTTCCTCTCTCTGACCATCTAGCTCACTTACTTGATTGTTTCCTAGGTAATGAATTATTGTCATTGAAAAAAAAATTACCTGTCAGGTGAGCTCTTGGCTTATCTGCATTAGACCTGGGTGGTACATCTGCAACAGAAGACAAAACATAATTTATACATGTCTTGGTTTGCCTTAGGCTAACAGTAATGCATTGTAGCTCTGCTATGGAATTATGATGATAGAAGGACATTCTATTTTGTATTTTGGAAGGAGTATTGGGTAGCATTTGATTAAATTCTTTTCCATTATGGTTGGGTAGGGCAGCTAGGTAGTATTGTGGATAGAGCACTGGGCTTGGAATTAGGAAATCTTCTTGAATTCAAATCTGGTCTCAGATACTTACTAGCCATGTGATCCTAGGCAAGTTTCTTAACCCTGTTTGCTTCTGTTTCCTTATCTGTCAAATGAGCTAGAGAAGGAAATGGCAAACCATTCTAGTATCTTTGTCAAGAAAACTCCAAATGGGGTCACAAAGAGTCAGACACTATTGAAAAATGATTGGATAACTTGCTGGGTAATCTTGGAGCAGTATATTTGAGGCAATAATAATGAATTCCAGGGTCTGTATCTGTTGATTCTCAGAGGAGTTAATAGTTTCCCTCTGTTGTTATCCCTGTAATAAATGGCATGTAATAAATGCTAATTCTAGGCATTGTGACATGGATGGCCTAGTCCAGTTCTTGATAATATAACAGAAATCTTATTGATATCTTTTGTAATCCTACTTTATATATTTAAAAGCATTACTCTGAGAAGGGGTCCCTAGGTTTTACCGAATGTGGGTCCATACCACTAGAAAGGAAAAGCATTCTTGGTTCATTAGAAGCAAGGCCATCATGCCCCCCTTTTACTTTTGGTGACCTGTTTTCTATTATGTGAGAGGTAACTCAACTTGCTAATTTCTACCCTTTTTTCCAAGAGAACTCCAGGCAAAACTTGGTCATTCTAGGACTTGGAGTTATAAGAGACCTTAGAGATTACTTAGTCTTTTGTTTCTCAATTTTTTTGGTCTCAGGATTTTTTTACACTTATAAAGATAATTGAGGTCTCCTCCCCCCAAGAGCTTTTATTTATGTGAGTTATATCTATTGATATTTACTATGTTTGAAATTAAAATATTTTAGCATTCTTATGAAAATTCTTTTGACGTGGTAGATAACCCTGAAAGGGCTTCAGGAACTCTTAGGGTCCCCTGACCATACTTTAAGGACCACTTCTCTCAACAGATTTAAGGCTAGACAGGACTTTAGAGACCATCTAGCTCAACCCCTTCATATTATAAATAAAATATAAGGTACAGAGAGAGTTTAAGTGATTTGTCTAAACTCAAACAGGTAGTAAGTGAATCCAAAACCTGTGATTTCTAAAGTCTGTGGATCTTTGTATCACCTTACTTCCTAGGCTAGTTTGCCTTATAGATAAAAAGACTAAGGTTCAGAAAGCTTTATAATTTACTTATGGTTACTTAATGAATTGCACTTCTGGGAGTCCAAGCTAGGTCTTCTGATGCCCATTTCAATGCTCTTTTCTTTATATTAGGCTGCCCTTTTGCAAAGACCCGCTCTCACTCCCTTACTCCAGTTCTCAATATCCGGCAATGCCCTGGTTATGCCTCCTGGGAACAGGGAATAGCACAGGGCCTTTCTTTAGGGCAGATCACAGGTGAACTTGAAGCAAAGGTAATTTGGACACAAAACCCATCAGAATCCACTCAACATTTTTTTTTCCTAGTGCACACTTTTATTTTTCTATAATGTTATGCAAATCTACATTTTCCTAAAATGTAGGAAAAAATGACATTTTTGTCCCCTAAAACCTCTCTAAAGACAATGTAGTTTATTGGGTTTTATATTTGCAGTAGACTCAATAGCCATCTAGTTGAACTCATTTTTGAATGAAAATTCTTTCTTTCTTTCTTCTTTTTTTTTAATGCTTCAATTTGTATTCAGACAATCACTTCTTTTTCTGAGTATGGATAGCATTTTTCATCATTAGTCCTTCAGAGGAGTCATGGATCATTCAACAAACATTTTCATCAATCCTAATACCTGGGAAGGTACTTGCTAACTAAGGTGCTTTGTTTTGTTTTATTTTTCCCGGTACATGCCCCATCTTTGAGGAAGAACCTTAGAGCTATTACCACCATTTTTTTTAAGCATAAGAAAAGTAAAAGGAAGATAAATAGACTTACATGCTCGTTGATGCAACCGGTCAGATTCTCTCACCTGTTGGAAAAGGCAGATGTGGTTAAAACTAATTTCAGGTACAAAGAAATGCTGCTTCGGCTCACCGTAGTTACAATGGAATGAGGGCAATTATAACTAAAAGGTTGTTTCTGATAAGCATTGAATAACCAGATCTGCTTCTATAAAACCTGAAAAGACTCTAAACTTCTTCTTTAAATGACTTGCCTATATTTGTTAGCACTTTAACTTTCTGACTTTGAAGTCACATTTGTAGGTGTCCTTGGTTGAAAGTTTATTTATTTTTTTATATAGATTGATAATTTCTCCAGCTTTGAGTGAAATGAGCAGAACCAGGAGATCATTATACCCAGCAACAACAATACTTTATGATGATCAATTCTGATGGACATGGCTCTCTTCAACAATGAAATGTTTCAAACCAGTTCTAATTGTTCAGTGAAGAAAGCCATATACACCCAGAGAGAGGGATGTGAAATGTGGACCACAACATAACATTTTCATGCTCTCTGTTGATATTTGCTTGCATTGTGTTTCTTTTCTCTGATTTTTTTTCTTGTAGACACGATTTTTCTTGCACAACAATGATAAGTGTGGAAATATGTATACATATATTCCACTTGTCAAGTATTGTAACATAATTAACATGTAGTGGATATCCTGCCATCTAGGGGAGGGGTGGGGAGTAGGGGGAAAAATTTGTAACAGCTTTGTAAGGGTCAATGTTGAAGAATTACCCATACATATGTTTTGCAAATAAAAAGCTTTAATAAAAAAATAATTCCTCCAGCTTTAAAACATTGGTCTACTATTTTTGGGCAGAACAAGTAAGGGAGACTGAAACAGCAACTGAGGGAAACTGAGACAGCAACTGAGGAAAACTGAGATAGGGAAACTGTGGTACAAGTTCAAACCTATCCTTAGACATTTATTAACTCTGTGATCCTGAGCAAGTCACTTAATCCCTGTCTGACTCAGTTTCTTACCTGTAAAATTGGGATAATAGCTTTAACTTTTTGATTGCAGGCAAGGTTCTCTATTGCTTTTCTATGACAATAAGGGACAGAATCATTTAGCTGTGCAGGCAATTTAAACTCAGGTTTCACAATTTGTATATTCTGATAACTGACTGTTGGGCAAATCACTTAAACTCTGTTTATTTAATATGTTTTTCTGTCTGATAAACAACTGTGCTTTAGGGTTGACAAAAATGCTTTTGTACAAATATTATTTTCATTTCATAGATGGAGAAAATGAAGTTCAGAAAGGGGAATTGACTTGTCTTTGGCATAATAAGCATTTGACCTGGAATTTGAATCTGGATCAAATGATTAACAAAAAAATGGTGATAATATCAATTGTTGCTAACCACTATAAATATTTTATGAGAAATATGAACTCATGTTAATTTTTTATGGGAAAAATTCAACACAAATTTATCCTGATATAATTTATCATCAGTATCTGCCTTTGTAACTTTTCCCCCACCTCCCTGATGCCAATCTATTTAGACATATTTTCTTCCCTAGACTACAAGAGAGGGGAAGCAGTGTCTTTATAATGCTTTGCATAAAGAAGAATTCATAGCATTTAGAGCTGGAAGAGATATTAGAGGCCATATAGTCCAACTCATTCATTTTCATGATGAGGAAATAAAATAGTTAAATGTCTTGCTTATGCTCTTTGGTAATAAGTAGTAGGGAACTTAATTAATGCATTTGTAATCTTTATTCATTGGTGAGGAGGCAGATGCTTTTTTTTTTTAATTCTCCCAGCCCTAATTTTTTTCCCTTAATAGTATTTTATTTTTCCAAATACATGTAAAGATAATTTTTCAACATTCAGTTTTTAAGACTTTGTGTTCCAAATTTTTTTCCCTCTCTCCTTTACCTCCCCAAGATGGCAATCTGATATAAATTAAACATGTGCAATCCTTTTAAACATATTTCCATATTTGGAAGAATCAGGCCAAAGAAAAAAACATGAGAGAGAAAAATTAAACAAAAAAGTGAAAATATTATGCTTTTATCCCCATTTACCCTCCATAGTTCTCTCCCTGGATGCAATTGACATTTTTCATACCGAGTCTATTGGAATTGTCCTGGATTACAGCACTGTTGAGTACTATGTACAATGTTCTCCTGGTTCTGCTCACTTCACTTAGCATCAGTTTACATAAATCTTTCCAGGCTTTTCTGAAATCAGCCTGCTTATCTCTCTGTCTCTGTTTTTCTGCCTCTGTCTCTCTTTCTTTCTTTCTCTTTCTTTCATTACAGGGAGAATAAACACCCAGGGCTTGGTCAGGAGAGGCAGCCACCTCAGACTGGGCCAGGGCTAGTATCAGCCCTGCTTGCGGACGACCTCCCCCACGCTGGGCTCCATGGACACAGGGTCGAGGCAGCAGAGTAGCAGAGGCTATCTCCTGTTCCAGTACCAGTTGGACAAGCTCCTCCTCAGCCCCAAAGCACCACGTCTAAAGCTGGAGAAAAGGGCAATCTACCTGGAGCTGCTAGGACTCGAGCAGGGACTTCAGGTTTATCTTGAGGATGCTCCTGAGGACAAACACCATGTGGAATTCCATGGGGCTGAAGATGTTTATGCACTCTGAGAATTGTTGCTCAGAAGATTGGTGTCCATGAGGCATTGGGAGTGAAGCTGGGGGTATAGCAGCCGTGCTGCCGGGAACTACTGCGCGTGGAGAAAGTCCTCATTGGAGTCGCTGCTCTAGCGTATAGAAGCCCCAGGAACTCATCAATGGCGGTCGTGTCCTCCACCACGTGCTTCATGACGGCCCCTACTTGCAGGGTTCCAGAGTAGTCAGTCACGGGCCCCCAGACTCCTGTGAAGCATCTGGGACACCACCAGACCATATGTCGGTCAGTAACCGGTGTACAGTCTTTCGCTTTTGCATGCAAGGTGCTCCTTAGAGTCATGGGGGAATGAATGGTCCTGTCTCAGAAGCTGCTATCAGTGAGGGAAGGATATAGGAGACAGGGGAGGAGTCTGGGCGGGAGCGTGGCCCCGCCCTTCTCACCAGAGCTGTAGCAGAAGGACCGCCTCTCTGGCACAGAGAGCAGATGATGCCCAAGAGGAGGCCCTCTGTGTCTGCAGAACTCGCCCCTGAAGTAGGCCTTTTTGGAGGACCCATCCTTGGCAGTGAAGAGGTGCACGGCATCCCGGGAGGCCTTGATGTGGCCCAGGATGGCTCCTGACCCACAGCCCGGCCCGCGTCCGTCAGGCGGCACACAGGCCCTGCAGTTGTTGGCCCAATCGCTTGGCGACTCCCTCTGTCAGCCCTGCTGCCCGCAGCAGGGTTCCTGGAGCCTGCAGGTGCCGCTGGAAGAAGCCAGGTCTGGGGCCCACTCCCCTGTTCTTGCACCAGCTTCTCCACGGGAGAAAAGCGGTGGCTGCCTAGTTTCTGGGCAAAGACTACCAGCCTCTCCATGCCTGCCAGGCTCTGCCACCACTTGGCAAAGCCCACTCAAAAAGGTGAGCTCCAGCACACAGCGGCTGGGAGTGAGGGCTCCAGGCTTCCTCAGGCAGAGGTCCTCAGCTCACTTGCACGCTCTTGGTCAGCTCTGGGACCCCTGCCCCACCATCCCTGAACTTGTGGTACAACTGCTAGGCCAGGAGGGCAGTGATGAGCTGGCCGTTGTCCTGGGTGACTTGGAGGGAGGGCAGTGCTGGTACTGCTGTGGCACAGCCTGTGCCCTGGCACCACACAGTCTGCCCATAGGCCCCCAACTTCACACTTGGTGAGGTGCCAAGGCAACTCCGAAAGGAACTGAAGTTTCCTCAGCAAGGTGTGGAACCTGCCATTTTGATGATGTGCTTGGTCCTGGAGCCGGGTGTTGATGCTGGGGCTGAAGTTGGTGATGACAAAGATGATGGCAGCCAGGCAATCCATCTCCTCCATCTTTCAGAAATCATTCTTCATCTTTCGGATGGTGTCTGTGGCACAGATGAAATTGTAGTTCTCATAGACCAGGGTCTGCATGTCACTGTCCAGAGCGTGGACCTGCCGTATCATGTCTGTCTCACTGCCCATCCACTGGGCTAAGGGGCACTCCTTTCTCAACATGTCCAGAAACACCTCCTATTGGTTGAAGTGTGCAGTTGAGGTCCGTGGAGTCCTGCAGGTGAGGGGGCCACAGCCACTGCCTTGGGTGTCTTCTGAGTTGCTGGAGGGCCTTAGGCTACTCCAGGATGCCCCAGCCCCTGGCTCAGCCCAGAGAGGTCTCCATTCCTCCCAGCCCATCAGGTGGCCCCCTCATCATTTCTTATAGAAAAATAATTTTCCATTACTTTCATATATACCATAACTTATTCAGCCATTCTCCAGCTTATGAACATCCACTCAGTTTCCAGTTTCTTGCCATTACAAAAAGGGCTGCTGCAAACAGTTTTCCACATGTGGGTCCCTTTCCCTCTTTTGAGATCTCTTTATGACACTTGGATCAAAGGATGTGCATAGTTTTGTAGCCTTTTGGGCATAGTTCCAAATTATTCTCCAGAATGGTTGGATCATCTGATACATTTTCAAACAGAACTATCTCAGCTTCTCACAGCCTATATATTTGATGGAACCATGTATTGATTGGGTGAGTCAGAGACAACTATATTTTTGAGACACATCCAGATTTCACTTCTGCTTCCATATGGCTATTGCTGAAGAACTGAATATGCCTGAAAGTTTCCAAGGTGTTCTTTTTAATTTTGTTCTCACATCACAGTTGTTTCCATATAAATCTCATTTTCCTCCCAATCTAATTCAGAAGCATGAACTAAACTCTTTCCTTTTCCTGTTTAGGCTTTCCTTTGGATATGGAGCATTTTAGATAATATTTCTTCAAATAATACTGTACATTCTTCAACTTCATTAGCAAATATCAATAGTCCAGCCTGTTCCTGAATAACTATCCCCTCCATACTATACTCTCTAACTGGTCAACCAGCTTTTACTTGAGGATTTCCAGAGGTGGGAAACTACTTTTGGAGTCAGCCTATTCCACTTCTCCAAAGCACTACTTGCTAGGGAGTTTTTCCTTACATCAAACCAAAATTTGCTTCTTTGCAACTTTTATCTATTGTTCATACTTCTGACCTCTGAGGTTAAGTAGAGCAAGTCAATCTCTCTTCTGCATGATGACCTTTCAAATACTGTATGGCAGATATCATGCTCCTGCACTCATCTTCTCTAGGATAGACATCTCTAGTTTCTTTAACTAATCCTAATGAGATACAATCTTGTCATATCCATACCTTGCCTCTGCTTTCTCTTCTACTAATCATTTAGGAAGAGATATTCATAAAATGATGATGATAATGATGATAACAAACCAATATTTATAAAGTTCTTTTAATTTTGCAAAATGGTTTGCATATATCTCATTGATCATGGAGTTATAAGCCCCCCCTTGGAGGACATTTTATTTAACTTCCTACCCTATGTATTTTCTCTATGTAGTATTTCTGCCATGTAGTAATCTAATTTCTGTTAAAATATTTCTGGCTGGGAAATGCATTATACTATGAGACTGCCTATCTCATGTTAGGAAAACTGTATTTGTTTAGTGCCTAGTTGTGCTTAGATCTAAACTATAGCTATATGCTTGGGAGTTAAAAATCTCTGGAGCTACATTTATAGTTGGGTTTATCGCTGAGATTTTATTTTTGTTCCACTTATTTCAGAGAGTCTCATATTTGTTGATTAGATGGCTCACCATAATGGAATTTGTGCTCTTCTCACACAGAAATGATGGACTTGTCAGCACCTGTCACCCACATGTGGCTATCTTTTCTCTTCCTGGACAGAGTTAATCACCAGCAATACCCTGTAGAAAGTGCTGCTCTGGTAATTTAGCTTTATCTATAGTAGCCCATATTCTAGATTGATCCTAAGAATAGAACAAATGTAGATTCAAAGGTATCCCTTCATTCAACGTTCATTTATTATACATTATATATCTACTACATGTGCGAGGCAAATCCAGTTAGGACCTGTCTACATGATCTAGAAAAAAGACAGTCAAAATTTTTTTTTTTTATTCCACAAAACAAAATTGTAAAACCCAGGCACTTGCTGACTCCTTTTATTCTGTTTTGATAATGAAATCAAACACTCCATATAGCTGTTCCTCCTTAATCCTCCTCACTTTATATTCTCCTATTTTTTTTTCTACCTTCAAGGCTTAATTCAGGTGCCACTTACTCTAGAATTACTTTTCTGATTCTTGCCTTCCCCACCCAAATGAAAATATTCTCTCCACTTACAAATTTTCTTGCTTTGCATCTCTTTGTGATCCTTACCATAATCTACCATGTATCATAGTTATTTGCTCACTGGGACTATTTCTATGACTGTGTAAGCTGTTTGAGAGGCGGTTCCATACTATTCTTTGTATTTCTAACCTAGAACACAGAGTGCTTAGTAAAATATGAAAAAAAATTTCCCAGAATAAATCTGCCTTGGATAATAAAACATCTAAGATGACATTCAATTCTTATTAGAAATTATAAAAAAATACTTCCCAAAAGAACCTAAAACAAATTCTAGAATTAATCTTACCAAGTCTCAAAGAATCAGCTTGAAAGCTGATCATCTAGATCAGGGCTTCTTAAATTTTTTCCATTTGTGACCCCTTTTTGTCTGAAAATTTTTTATTCAGTTTTGGGTATATAAGTATATAAAATAGATATACAAATCAAACATTTGCTGATAATCATAATTTCATGACCCCCATATTCAGTTAGGCAATCCCATATGACATGGAAACCCAAAATTTAAGAAGCTTTGGTGTAGACAAGTTTTACCCAACTCTTTTGTGTAAAGCTTTGATAAGGATATTTCACAAATGGAGTTCAGTTCATTCAATGTCATTAATCAATAAGGACTTATTAAGTATCTGCTATGAACCAGATACTTTTAAATGCTGGGGCTATAAAGATAAAAAACAAAGTACTTGCTTTTAAGGAAGTTACATTATGGTGGGGAGATGATATGTATACATATAAATATAAACAGGAAAAAAATCAAAATAAATACAATGTGGCATGGGATCCTTCCTAGAAAGCTATTATTTAGAGGGCTCACTCTGTTCTTGTAGAGTACTGAAGGTGGTTAGTACTTGAGGTGAGTCATGAAAAAAGTGAGGATTCTATGAGCAGGGGTAAGGAGGGAGAATCTTCCAAGAATGAACAATATCCAGTGGAAGCATGTGGAAGTGGTAGATAGGGGGCGCTCTGTGAAGAATAGTATGAAGAACAATCTGCCCAAGACTACAGAGTGGAGGAAGAAGAATAAAACAGAATGAGAATTTTCTAAAATATATAAAGAATTGACTCATATTTATGATAATTCAAGCCACTCTCCAATCGATAAATAGTCAAAGGATGTGAACAGACAATTTTCAGAGAATGAAATTAAAAGTATTTTTAATCAAATCACTATTGATCAAAGAAATGCAAATTAAGACAACTCTGAGGTACCACTACACACCTGCCAGATTGGCTAAAATGACAAGAAAAGATAATGACGAATGTTGGAGGGAATATGGGAAAACTGGGACACTGATACATTGTTGGTGGAACTGTGAACGGATCTAATCATTCTGGAGAGCAATTTGGAACTATGCTCAAAAAGTGATCAAACTGTGCATACCCTTTGACCCAGCAGTGTTTCTATTGGGCCTATATCCCAAAGTAATCTTAAAGGAAGGAAAGGGACCCACATGTGTAAGAATGTTTTGTAGGGGCTAGAAACTGGAAACTAAATGGATGCCCATCAGTTGGGGAATGGCTGAATAAGTTATGGTATGTGAATATGGAATATTATTCTGTAAGAAACAATAAGCAGGAGGATTTCAGAGAGACCTGGGGAGACTTGCATGAACTGATGCTGAGTGAAATGAGCAGAACCAGGAGATCATTATACACGGCAACAACAATATCATATGATGATCAATTCTGATGGACATGGTTCTTTTCAACAATGAATGAGATGCTTCAAACCAGTTCCAATTGTTCAGTGATGAAGAAAGTCATATACACCCAAGGAGAGGCCTGTGGGATCTTAGTGTGGACCATAACATATCATTTTCACACTCTCTATTGATGTTTACTTGCATTTTGTTTTCCTTCTCAGGTTTTTTTTTCCTTGTAGATTCAATTTTTCTTGTACAGCAAGATAACTGTACAAATATGTATACATATATTTGATTTGTCATGTATTTTAATATAATTAACATGTATTAGACTTCCTGCCATCTAGGGGAGGGGGTGGGGGGAAGGAGGGAAAAATTTGTAACAAACCTTTGCAAGGGCCAATGTTGAAAAATTACCCATGCATATGTTTTGCAAATAAAAAAACTTTAATAAAACAAAAAACAAAACAAAACAACAACAACAACAACAAAAAACCCAGAATGAGTGTGGAAAGGGAAATCATTGTCAGGTTGTAAAAGGCTTTAAAATCCAAACAGAGACCTCATGTTTTATTCTAGAAGTATTAAACATCCACTAGAATGTACTGAATATGGGAGGGACACAGCCAGACCTGCACTTAGGAAATGTGGATTATAAGCCTCTTGAGGGCAGGGACTGTTTTTCATTTTGTTTTATATTTCTGAATTCAATCCTCTAATCTTATCTCTAAAACATACTCTTTTTCTTCTTCTTCTTCTTCTTCTTTTTTT
>JAJPUD010000742.1:476271-498773 GCA_023553655.1 Myrmecobius fasciatus | reverse complement strand
TAGAGCAGAGTTCCTTAAACTTCTGCAACCCCTTTTTGCCTTTTGCTGAGGCAATCGAAGTTAAGTAGGTTAAGTCACACAGCTAGGGAATGTTAAGTGTCTGAGATCACATTTGAACTCAGGTCTTCTTGACTTCAGGGCTGGTGCTCTATCCACTGTGCTACCTAGCTGCCCCATGGGAAAAAAATTTTTTTTTACAAGATCCTGGGTATATAGGTATATAAAATAGATGTATAAATCAAACATTCATTGATAATAAATCATAATTTTGTGAGCCTCACATTCAGTTACCAGACCCCATATGGGGTTATGAACCACAGAAGCTGGGATTTAGAAGATAATTAATACAGTTTTACTACAAATCAAGGTTCCACAATTAGGAAAATAAATAAATCTTTCTTGACTTTTGAAAGTTGAAAAAAACCTGTGTCTAAACCCTGGGGAACAAACAGCATTTTAATTCTGAGAGTTCAAATTTATCCCCCAGCACATTATAAACTCCTTGAGAAAGAATTGTTTTTTTTTTTATTTTAATAGTATTTTATTTTCCCCAATACATGCAGTTTTTAACATTCACTTTTGCAAAGCTCTTTTTCCAAATGTCTTCCCCTCTCCTCTTCTCTCCTTCCTCCCCAAGGAACCCCATATAGATTAAACATGTACAATTCTTCTAAACATATTTGCATATTTGTCATACTACACAGAAAAGTAATCAGATCAAAAAGGAAAAGACATAAGAGGAAAAACAAGCAACTATAACAACAACAAAACAGGTGAAAATACTATGCTTTTATCCACATTCAGTCTCCATAGTTCTCCCTCTGGATGTAGTCGGCTCTTTACATCACAAATCTATTGAAATTGCTTTGAATCACCTCATTGTTGAAAAGAGCCGTTTTTGTTGTTACCATGTACAATGTTCTCTTGGTTCTGCTCACTTCATTTAGCAAATCTTTCCAGGTTCTTCTGAAATTAGCCTGTCATCATTTCTTATAGAGCAATAGTATTCAATTACATTAATATACCATAACTTATGTTCATTCCCCAGCTGAGGGCTATTCAATTTCTAATTCTTTGCCACTACAAAAGGCTGGTACAAACACTTTGCACATATGGATTCTTTCCCCTTTTTTATAGTTCCAAGTGGTTTTCCAGAATGCTTGGATCATTTCACAACTCCACCAACAATGCATTAGTGTCCCAGTTTTCCACATTCCCTCCAACATTCATCATTATTTTTTTCCTGTCATTTTAGTCAGTCTGAAACATGTGAAGTGGTACCTCAAGAGTTGCCTTAATTTGCATTTCTCTAATCAAGAGTGATTTAGAGCATTTTTTCATATGACTAGAAATGGCTTTAATTTCTTTGAAAATTATCTGTTCATAGCCTTTGGCTATTTATCAATTGGGAAATGGCTTGTCTTATAAATTTGAGTCAGTTCTTTATATATTTTAGAAATGAGACATTTATCAGAAACACTGGTTGTAAATTTCCCCCCTCCCCCAGCTTTCTGCTTCAAAGGAATTGTTTTTCATTCATCCCAGTAGCTAACACAATTCTTTTTACGTAGTGGGTATGGGCATTTAATAAATGCTTGATGAGCTTGGATTCTTTCCTTTTTCCTAGTCCTCTTCATTCTCATCTCGACTTTCCACCCATTTCCAGTTCCCCTTTCTTTTTCCACTCCTGTAGCCTCAAATTTTTATTTTGTTGGCATGAAGATAAAACCAAAACAGAATAATAATTTGGAAAAAGACAAACTTCTGTAACTGTGTCTTCTTCCTTCTTCCCCTTGTCCCCTTTTATTTGAAGTGGTGTGTGTGTGTGTGTGTGTGTGTGTGTGTGTGTGTGTGTTTGTATGAGGGGGGTGACTGGAGGTGAGGGGGTAGGTGGATATTTACTCCCAGTATATTTATCCCATATCTCTCTGTTTGACTCATATTGTTCCAATGAAAAAGGACAAAAAATTCAGTCTTCTGAAAGTTTTTGTCTATGGAATACTAGGTAAAAAAATTCATCATTGTATATTTCCACATTCTGGTATAAGTTTCTTGAGTGTCAGGGCTTTAACTTCTCTATTACCTGAGTCACTTATGGAATGCAGTGGATAGAATGGTGGACCTGGAATCAAGAAAATCTGAGTTCAAATTCAGCCTCAAACATTTATTTGCTGTTTGATTTTGGGCAAGTCACTCAAAATCACTTTTCTCATTTGTAAAATGCGGATAATTCTAGCACTTTCCCTTGCAAGGTTTCTGTGAGGATCAAATAATATAATAATTTGAAAGCTCTTAGCATAGTGCCTGGCATATAGTAAGCACCATGCAAATGTTAAGTATTATTATTTAATGCTATTGAAGAGTTTTGTATAAATCAGGACATAGTAAAGATGAAAACAATCACTGTGGTGCTGATGCTGATACACATATTAACATCAAGCATTCCATTGATTCTGAATGATCTGAAATAATAGTTAACAATAATAGCTAACATTTATATAGTGCTTGCTATTTATAATTATTATCTCATTTGTTCCTCCCAACAACCTTTGAGAGGTAGATGGAAATCTCTACTATGAGCAAATCCTGGAGGCAAATAAGAAGACATAAAAGAAAGAGAACAGTCTTTGCACTCAGAGTTTGTATTCTACTGGGATCAATGAATAGACAAGTATGCATGATACAGATAAAGAAGAGGAAAATGGAAGTCTGGAGCTTATAAGTAGATTTAAAAGGTTTAAAGACTATCATAGAATTAATGAGGGAGCTAAATTAATAACTGGCTCTTGATCAAGATAAATTGCCTGATGTCATTACTGGCATGTGTTTCAAAGTACCAGATAATCTTTGGGATGTGAACAGATAGAATTAGCCTCTTCTAATAATTTCTCATTGTTTGGAATTTCTATGATTTGCAAAACTTTTTATTATGCTCTGGAGCCCTCAATGGTGCATTTTTACTGTTTTGTCATGATTTAATGCCACAGATATAGTTTTGACTTAATTTGCCTTTTTGTTAGATAAACAATGTTTTTGAATTGTAAAAGATTATGCAAGTTTTGTGATTTGAGATGATTGTCTCAGATTCTCTGAAAGCTCTTTGAGAAGGGACATAATTCCGAGACTTTGTGAAGCTAGAATTTTTGATTCTTAAGGGGAGGCAGTGCCAGAGAGCTAGATTTCTTGATAAAAGTAATAGTTATGTGTAACTCATAGATCTGAATCCTAAATGTTATGCTAAGGGAGTCATACCTTATGTAAGGAGAAGGAAAACACTGACAGGTAGGGGGATATAAGGAAAGGCTTCAACTTCCTTATTTTATACATAGGAAAAGCGAGGTCCATAGGAAAAAAAAGTGACTTACTCAAGATCACATTTATAATAAGATAACTAAGCCAGGATTGGAATCCAAATTCTTTCACTCTAATTTCTGTTATCCTCCAAATGCTCTCTGTCTTTCTGTCTGTCTGTCTGTCTGTTTCTGTCTGTCTCTCTGTCTCTGTCTCCCTCCCTCTTGAGTCTGTCTCTGTCTCTGTTTCACTGTCTCCATCTCTCCCTTTCTCACTCTTTCTTTCTGTCTTTTTTTTCTCCCTCTCTCTTTCTCTCCTCCTCCTCCTCTTCCTTCTCCTCCTCTCCTCTTTCTCCTCCTCCTTTTTTCCTTCTCTCTTCCTCTTTTTTCCTCTTCCTCTCCTCCTCTCCGCCTCCTTCTCTTCCTGTTCTTCCTCCTTCTTTTCCTGTTCTTCCTCTTCCTCTCCCTCTTCTTCCTCCACCTCTCCTCCTTTTCTCTCCTCTTTCCTCCTCCTCCTCTCCTCCTCCTCCTCCTCTTCTTCATCCTCCTCCTCCTCTCTCCTCTTCCTCTCTCCTCCTCCTCCTCTCCTTCTCCTCTTCTCTTTTTCCTCCTCCTCTTCTTTCTCCTCTCTACTCCTTTTCTTCCTTCTCCTCTCCTCCTCCTCATCTTCCTCCTCCTCCTCTCTTCCTCTTCCTCCTCTTTTCCTCCTCCTCCTCCCCCTCTTCTTTCTCCTCTCCTCCTTTTCCTCCTCTCCTCTTCCTCCTCCTCCTCCTTCCTCTTGTACTGCCATGCCTCAAAGTAGAGTTTTTGAAGAATAGTACTTTGTTAATGTTCAGTCTAAATATCATGCATCATTAGTAACAGGCCATGCATCTGCCATTGGTCAGACTCTGCTAAGCCAAGACTCAGTGATGGTACAGCAGTCTGTATGTATGCTAGCCTTCTTGTTCCCACTCACTTCACTTCACTTCTACAAGGTAAAGTGCAAGTTGAAATCATAATGAAGTAGATTTACAAGATCTGCTTTATTGTCAAGACTGATCAGCTCAAGGAGGTATAACTTGGGCTCCCTGACCCACTAATTCCAACTATTCAGACACTTATTGCTCTGTTTCTAATCTACTTTTTCTTTCTCATTTGGCTCATGATGACTGCTGCTTAATAATTCAGAATAACCTGGCAATAACCTTGATCAACATTAGCATTTTCACTACTTGCTTCTATCAAACATCCCAATGCTTAGTACAATTCCTGGCACATGGCAAATGCTTAATAAATATTTACTAATTGATTGATCATTTGATCTCAGTTCTTTTGGGTTGATTATTATCAATAGATTAGCAGTTGGCCTGAATTTTCTCAAGGAACTCTTGCTCATTTAATTTTTTTTTTTTTTTTTTTTGCTTTTTGCTGAGGCAATTGAGGTTGTTACTTGCCCAGGGTCACACAGCTAGGGAATGTTAAGTGTCTGAGACCAGATTTGAACTCAGGTCCTCCTGACTTCAGGGCTGGTGCTCTATCCACTGCGCCACCTAGCTGCCCCCTCATTTAATTTTAAAGTATCGATGCACTCTATCTTCAATCCTGTTCTGTCCTCTTTTTGATTTATCATTTATTAAAAAGAAAATAAGTTAATGAATTATTAGACTCAGGAATTAAGAACTTTGTCATATCTCTAGTGCTAATCACAAAACCTTGCAATGTACTTGCATAAACTTAATAAATATTTAGTGACAGCATAATCATAGGATATCAGAGCTGGAAGAACCTTAATCCTAGTCCAACAACCACCATTTTACAGAGTTGGGAAATAACTTGCCCATGGTCAATCAGTCAACAAATGGAAGTCAGAATTCAAATTCTGGGCCTTTGACTTCATGTAGTAGAGTGAAAACAACAGTGGCTCAGAGAGCAGAGATCTGGATTCAAATCTCACTTCTGATTTTACTATCTGCGTAGGTAAATTACTGAAGTTCTGTGAGGATACCAAACCTTAGAATCCTTATCTATAAAAGTTAAGGGGTTGGACTAGATGGCTTCTGAAGTCTCTTTTTTACTACACCACAGAATAAATTGACAAGGACATGAATCTTATTACTGCCAATATTCTTCCCCATGTTCATAAATTCTGGGTTAAAATGTTATTGTTGTTGTTTTTTTTTGTTTTTATATTTGGCATTAGGAGAAAGACAAGGTGGAAAAAATATGGTGCTTTGACTTCACCTTTGCATTTTAGCTTTTTAAATTCTATTCATTTTTTTCTTGTTTATATTCAAGAAATATTTAACTTCCTTCTACCACCAGACATTTACATGGTCATTCAGTCAATCAATTATTAACTCTCTTATAACACAACTGTAGCAGTCTAGATATGATTTTATTGGATTGTTTGGTCTCATTATCTGCCATGCCTTTGTATAGAGTCATATGCTAAGGAGATAAAAACTTGTGTAAATATTGTTGTGATTCTGCCTTCATGTGCAGTCTCTGTTGATGGGGGTCAATGAACTGACTGATATATGTCAGTTTAATAGATCATCCATTTATTGCCTTTAAGTTATGAATGGATTGTTCCTAGAGGAAATGTTCAATGAACCTTGGTTTATCCTTTGATTTAAAGTGCCCTTTCTCACTCTCTCTTTCTTCTTCTTTCTTCTTCATCTTCTTCCTTATTTTCTTCTTCCTTCTTCCTTTTTCCTTCTCTTTTTCTTCCTTCTCTTCTTTTACTTCCTCCTCCTCCTCCTCTTTCCCTTTTCCTTCCTGTCCCCTCTTTCCCCCTCCTACATCTCCCCATTTCCTTCTCCTCAAAGAATTTATCTTCAATATCTTGATTATTCTTGATTGGTGATGATTGAACTAATTTAATACAGAGAGCTTCCTTTCTCCAAGCTAAATCCTGAGAATTTACTTAATCTAGAGCTTTTCAAAACCATATTTCAACCTTTCTGAGTATTCTGGGCAGTAAAAAATTTCATTAAAAAGATGTAATCAATTATAATCTTAATACAATATGGAAACAAGGTAATAAGCACACTACTAGACAAACTCAAAACTATCTAAAAACAAATTTTTAATTTTTATTCTTCTTTCCCTTCTAACAACTCTCCCCCATCCATGTCATTTTTATCTCTGTTAATAACTACTTAGAAATCAAGCTTTTGGTAAAAAGTATTCTTGATTTGTGTTTTGATTTCCCTCTAGTGAGATTTTGCTGGAATATGAAATAAGAGAAGTATGTATAGGTAAGAACAAACCTACAGATGAGGAGATCTGCCCTAATGTGCTACATCACTTTGGTCAAGTTAACTTCTCTCATCTTTAAAGTTAAGAGGTTACAGGAGAGTTTCCTTCCAAATCTATCATTCTATATTGTAAAATGTCAACCTGGTCTAAAACCTTACATCTTAAGATGCTTTCCAGTTCTAGTGTTATACCATTCTACAGTATTAGATTCTTTTAAGTTCTGTTGTAATATAATGTGTGTGTGTGTGTGTGTGTGTGTGTGTGTGTGTGTGTGTGTGTGTGTGTGTGTATCTCCCAGGTTGGAAATGTATGGACCTATCCCACTGCAACAGCCAAGGGAGCTTTGACTTGCTGTTTCCAACTTGGGGCTGTTCATTCCTCAAGCAATTTTATGGACCCTTCTTCCCAAGGGCTCACTGTACTAATGTTAAATTCATGTAGACACCTGATTGACTTATTCAATGAACCTCAGACTTCCTGACCTCAAGAGATCCACTCAGATTCATTAGGGGTAGGGAGTACAGGTATGTGCCACTGAAGATTTGTGCTATGCAGTCTGTGTCTAACATTGTATGTTCTTATCCTTCCCGCACCCTTCTCCACCTCACCTTTTGGACTGTACCTTTGATTTCACTGATACAGGGATCTCTCTCTGGGAGATTGTCACACAGCAGTAGGTACCAGAGGTGATAATTAGAATTCTTCCTGACTCTGAGGTTAGGTCTTTACATACTCTCCTCCACTTTATCTTCGGGTCCTCATGGTTCTAATAACCAATGTATTGGCATTGAAAGCCACAATCAAGATAGACAGATACCAACATTTAGAAAGTGAATTCAATTCTTGTTCTCTTTTATCAGGTTAGTAACGAAGGAATTTGGCATCTGGCTAAGAAAAACTGTGAGCTAAAATAGGAAGCCTCCAGATAGTATTTTTCCTGTGCTTTGTTCCTCAAGATGTTACATCCCAGCAGGGTTCCTTACTGATTTGTCTCCATCCTTCTTCCTCCCTTAATAAAGGCTCTTCTTCCATTCCTCCTCCACCATCCCCAAGTAAATGCATTCTCTCCATCCAGGGTTCTCTTCCCCTAAGATCTTGTGCTCCAGTGTCTTCTCCCACCCTTAAATAAATTTGTCTTTTAAAAAGTTGATATTAGACACTGTCACCATGCTTAGTGTTTCCTTCTATTTACCAGAATTAGTAGTTATACCTCTGACTAAATTTTTTGTTCTAAGGTTCCTTTTAGTTATAATATTCTATGTTCTAAGTCCTTTTTAGTTCTAACATTCTGTGTTTTAAGACCTTTTAGTTCTAATATTATGTCTTAGACATTCCATATTCTAAGTCCTTTTGAATTCTAACATTCTATGTCCCTTTTTATTACAACCTCCTCTATTCTAAGTCCCTTTTAATTCTATTATTCTGTCTCCTAAGGTTCCTTCTCATTTTTCTTCCATTTTTCATTCTAATATCTCTGATTTGTGTTCTAGTACAGTATGTTCTAAAGTCACTTTCTTACCTGTGATTTTAGATGTTTATTTATGTTGTTTCATTTTGATTCAATAAAATGAAACTTGACATAATAATTTATAACATTCTTAGTTAAAAGTTCTTAGCCAAAATGTATTAACAGATCCAACAGGATGAGTTGTCATTTCACTTACAAGTCAAATAAGAGGTTAAAACTTCCCCTCTTCCCTATTTTAGTTTCTCCCTGGAATTTAGTTGTCTGCATTGAGTACATAATGTGCATGGAGTGGATTTTGCCCATGAGGTTCCTACGATGTTAAGCAGCTGGATATGTGGGTGGCTGGTTCAATATTCTATTGAACTTACAGGAAAGGCACTATTAACTTAACTTTTAAATGATGGGACAGGGACTCTACTCAGACTTTTAGCAATAAACTTCTCCAAGAAATACAGTCTGCTATTTCTTCTTTGATAACCACTTGATTTTTGTCAGATCACCAGTTAATTAGCAGCCTTTATTAAGTTTTTGCATTGTGCAGGCATTGTGCAAGATCTTGGTATTACAAATGTGAAAATGAAACAATGACTATATTTATTTGATTAGAGGAGACAATTTGTATGTGAGAAGCAGCTAGGTGGTGTAGTGACTAGAAAATTTAGTCTGAAGTCAGGAAAGCTGAGTTCAAATCCAGCTTTAGACACTTCACTAGCTGTCACCCTGGACAAGTCACTTGATCACCATCTGCCTCAGTTTCCTCAACTGTAAAATGGGGATAAGCACCTATTTTCCCAGGGTTGTTGTGAGGATCCAATAAGATAAAATTTGTAAAGTGCTTAGCATAGTGCCTGATACAGAAGAGGCACTTACTAAGCTTTTCCAGAAGGTCTCCTAACACATAATCTAGTACCTAACACATGGTTGTGCTTTCCCATGAAATTACTTTTACTATTCATTACCTCTTAGTGTCCCATGCAATTTTCCCAAGACTATGAAATCACAAGTTACACATATATAAATCTACCTTACAAATTAATATGACTAAAAAAAAATCCCCACCTTATGCATAGAGAGGAAGAGCAGTGAAGAAGGAAAAGACAGGAAGATTTCTTTCCTGTTCATTCATCTAGACTGAAAATAAAATTTGCTAATATTGGAAGTATCCTGAATGATCAAGAGGTATGATTCTAATTGCTAGCTGGCTCTCAAAATCTTAGTCTTGCTTCAGAAGTATTGGCTCCCTCGTTGGTTTCCACAAATGCTTAAGTTGCCTTGTTTTGGAGCTTGGGACGAAATAGTAATTTGGAAAAATAGATCAGCCGCTAATTTGTTAGACATGTAGAGTTCTTGCCCAGTTGCTGTTTCTGGCAGCATCTGTCTGATGAAAATATGGAAAATGTGGCCACGTAACACAGCATAAAAAATAGAGGAGTGGGAGTTGTTATTGTTTTAGACCTTGAATAGCAAGTAGAGAATTACCAAGTCATTTGATGCAGAATCATAGATGCAAATATTCACATTATATAGCCCAAAAGGCTATAAACTGTATATACACTTTGACCTAGCAGTATCACCACTGGGTCTGTATCCTAAAGAGATAATGAAAGATGGTAAAGGACCCACATGTGCAAAAATGTTTATAGCAGCTCTTTTTGTAGTGGTAAGGAACTGGAAATTGAACGGATACCTGTCAATTGGGAAATAGTTGAAAAAGTTATGGTATATAAATGTAGTAGAATATTATTAGTCTATTTAGAAATACTGACGTGGCTGATTTCAGAAAACCTGGAAAGACTTTCATGAACTTATGCTGAGTGAAGTGAGCAGAACCAGGAGTTAAGTGAGCAAAACCAGAACATTGTACACAATAAGAGCAAGATTATGTGATGATCAACTATGATAGACTTAGTTCTCAGAAATGTAGTGATCCAAGATAATTCTAATAGACTTGTTATGGAAAATGTCAATCACATCCAGAGAGAGAGCTATGAGTACTGAATGTGGATTGAAGCATAGTATTTTTTTTTTTTTTACCTTTTTTTGTTTGTTTGCTTTTTCTTTCTCATGTTTTTTCCCTTTTGGTCTAATTTTTCTTACATATGAAAAATATGGAAATATGTTTAGAAGGATTGTACATGTTTAACCTATATTGGATTGCTTGCTGTCTTGGGGAGGGGGATGGTGCAGGAGAGAGGGAAAAAAATTTGGAACACAAAATCTTACAGAAATGAATGTTGAAAACTATCTTTACATGCATTTAAATAAATACATGTATTTATATTCGATTTGCCAATATTTTAACATAATTAACATGTAGTGGATATCCTGCCATCTGGGGGAGGGGTGGGGAGTTGGGGGGAAAAATTTGTGGCGGAAAGCTATGTAAGGGTTATTGTTGGAGAATTACCCACACATATGTTATGCAAATAAAATAAAATAAAATAAAATAAATACATGTATTTAAAAATATTATTGATGAAAAAAAAGAATCATAGATACATGGATTTAAAGCCACAGGGGACCTTGGATATAATAGAGTTGACTACCTTCCTTTTATAGATAAGAAAATTGAGGCCCAGAAAAATTAAGTGACTTACTTAGGGCCACTAAATTTTTAGAGCTAGATTCAAAATAAGGCCTTTTAGAGTCAGTCTATAGCTTTTTTTTTTTTTTTTTTTTGGCATTCAAGGTTAAGTGACTTGTACAGGATCACATAGCTGGTAAGGCTGAATCTGAACTTAGGTCCTCCTGGTTCCAGGGAAATTGTTTTATCTACTATGCTACTAGCTGATGCATATAGATTATTTTCTAAATTTAAACAAAAACAACAACATATTTTCTATAGTTCACGAACTTGACAAATTATTTTCCTTCCAGTAACCTTACAAGGTAGGGATTATAAAGTATTATCTTCATTTTTCAGATGAGAAAATTGAAACTGAAAGAGAGGAAGTAAATGTTAAGCAGTAAATGTCACACCAACATATATATGTATTTGTACATAAACATATATATATTGGTATATATCCATTTATATGTGCATATATATATGTATATATATATATATATAGATAGATAGATAGATAAAATGAAAATAAAAGTGAGCTTGGAATTCAAATCTTGGCTCTGCTACTTTCTAGTTGCATAATTTGGGGCATGTCTCTCAGTCTTTGTGAGCCTCAGTTTCCTTGGTAATGGAGAAAACTTGGTAATGCAGAAAACTTATTTCCAAGACTTGTCAGAAGAGCTTTGTGTAAATCTTGCAGCTTTATGGAAATGGAGCTGTGATGATTATGTGCTTACTTATCTTTCTCAGAGAAACAAAGATCACACATATTTTGCCCACATGTAAGTGGCAACATTTAGACAGTTGACTTCCTGGCTCACTCTTTGAGAAGATAATTATGATATCTTGTATTTACACAGCAAATTGCATTTGATCTTTGCAACAATCCAGGGCAATGTAGGAATTATTGTTTTTATTTTTATGGATGAGGAAACTGAGACAATGAGAAATGAAGTGAGTTACTCAACTTTACATAACTTTACATTGAAAACAAAGAGATGAGATAGAGAATAGAATGTTGGAATCAGGAGTTACTAATTTCAAATCTGACCTAGTTGTGTGAACTTGGACAAGTCATTTAATTCCCCTCAACTATACTTTCCCCATCCATAAAGTGAGGATAATAATCTTTTTTTAATTGTTTTACTGATTATTTAATTTAATAAAATGATTCAGAAATTGTCAATAATGCAGATTAAACTTAAAACGATGGTGTTTGAACTTTTTTTTTTCCCCTGAAAAGCTGGTTGGTGAACACTAGTCAGTGACCAAATGCTTTTGGCTTGAAAGCTATAATACTGTTAGTTTATGAACAGGCAAGATGGCTGACATTCCAATTTCTTGTGATGTTCAGTGGAATCAGGATTTTTATATCTGGCTGAAGTATTCCTTTCCTAGCTGAAACTACCTCACAATGTTTGCACTGATTTCTCCATATTCCCCTTTTCCTTTCTCTTCTCTGTCCCTCCCCTTCCACAATTCTTTCTTTTTTTTTTGACAGATCGAATATGTTCATATATGTTTATACAGTTATTTTGCTGTGCAGGGAAGAAAAAAAATAAAAATAAAAAACCTGAGAAGGAAAACATAATGTAAGCAAACATCGATAGAGAGTGTGAAAATGCTATGTTGTGGTCCAGACTCAGATCCCACAGGCTTCTCCCTGGGTGCACATGGCTCTCCTCATAACTGAACAACTGGAACTGGTTTGAAACATCTCATTATTGTAGAGAACCATGTCCATCAGAATTGATCATTATATAGCCTTATTGTTGCTGTGTACAATGATCTCCTGGTTCTGCTGATTTCACTCAGCATCAGTTCATGCAAATCTCTCTGGGCCTCTCTGAAATCATCCTGCTGGTCATTTCTCACAGAACAATAATATTCCATAACATTCATATACCATAATTTATTCAGTCATTCTCCAATTGATGGGCATCCATTCAGTTTCCAGTTTCTAGCCACTACAAAAAGGGCTGCCACAAACATTCTTGCACATGTTGGGTACCTTTCCTTCCTTTAAGATCTCTTTGGGATATTAGCCCAATAGAAATGTTGCTGGGTCAAAGCATTTGATAACTTTTTGAGCAGAGTTCCAATTTGCTCTCCAGAATGGTTGGATCCGTCCACAGTTCCACCAACAATGTACCAGTGTCCCAGTTTTCCCACATCCCCTCCAACATTCGTCATTATCTTTTCCTGTCATCTTAGCCAATCTGACAGGTGTGTAATGGAATCTGAGGATAATAATCTTATCTGTCTCACAGGTAGTTAGGGGGCACAGTGCAGAGAGTGCTGAGCTTGAAGTCTGGAAGACTCATTTTCCTGAATTCAAACTCAAACACTATCTAGTTATGTGGTCCTGGGCAAGCCATTTAACCTTGTTTGCCTCAGTTCCCTCATCTGTAAAATGAACTGGAGAAGAAAAGGGCAAACCACTCTTAATATCTTTGCCAAGAAAACCCCAAATGGGGTCATGAAAGGTTGTATACAATTAAAAATTACTGAACAATAACAACAATCTCACATGGGAGTTGTTGAGAAGATTAAATAATTTGATATATGAGGTGTCTGAGAACAAAATACACAGAACATGGACAAATAGACTTTGGTTCAAATTTTCTCTGAATGATTTGTTTGTCAGGGTGATATTGTTTACCTATTTTCATTTTCCTGACTCTCTTCCTGCTTTTGGACCTTCCTTTTCCCTTTGAAGAATGCTATTTCAACACCTGTAAAATGAGAAGATTAGACTGGGTGATCCCTATGATTTCTTTCATTTCCATAAGGCAATTCTCTAAATCTTTTTCACTTTTCCTCTCTCAGGGAGAGTCAGTCATATTTTCTTGCTTAACCAAAATCTGAAAAATTTCCCACACCTCATCTTTTCTAGGTACTAGTTCTGAGTATCTTTCCTCATAGATCTCCTGTCTCTTGTCCTTGCCAATATACATGGGCACTTCTGTCACTTGCCTTTTCCTTCAGCTGAAAGCTTCCAATACAACCACTGACAGAGGGATTGTATACCGCATTATAGACCAATAACTTGTGAAGAGACATGGCTATGGATGAAGACTGGCCAGAATCAATGAATTAGAATCTGTATATATCTAACCAAGTCACTTTTGTGCATAATCTTAAGTAAAACAAACATTAAGGATGTAGCAGCAGAAAGAGCTTTAGACTGGGAACCAACACACTTGAGTCTTACCCTCAACTCTTCCACTAAACATTAGCTCCTCTCTGGACCTCAGTTTCTTCCTCTCTAAAAATGAACAAAATAGTTGTCAAGGTCACTTCTAACTCAATTTTCTCTTGGTGTCTGCTTTAAACTGTATATGGCAGAGTCTCTTTTCAGTTTCAATGGATAAAGCTGAGAAGAGAGAAAACTCTTTCACCAAAAATAATAATATAATAACCGGTGATATTAAGCTGCTAAACCTTAAAACTCCATAAAACATTTGGGACACCCTGTATATCTAAAGGTTTATAAATGTATTTCATTAAATAATGACATCCTCTGAGGTGGATATTATAAGTATTATAATCTGTTTTTACAGGATAAGCTAAATGTCTTTTCATGCAGTTTTTGTTTTGAGGGGAGAAGTTAATATTTAATTATAAAATCACTTCTGATTACAGATACAGCTCTTAAAATGAAAGATTTATTAGTTTTTGGCCATTTCAAAAACTAGTCCACCATGTATAGGGCCTATCATCCAACACAGACTGGGATTAAGTTTGACTCTATTGTTAACAGTGTTATAATGAATATAAATGGGAATGTTGATTTCACACAAGAACAACACACAGATGCCTTTTGTCTGCTCCTTTTGCTCTGGCTGGTGCAGTCACAAATGATGCTTTTGCCTTCCTTCCATTTCTTGGCTTGAAGTTTTACAGGCTTAGCTAGAACTACCCCATTTTTCATCTGAGGAAACTGGGGAAAATAGAGTTTGAATTGTTTGTCCAGGGTTGTATAGCCAATAAGTGGCAAAAGAAGATTCTGGAGAATTGAATGCTAAATGATAACCTATACATTTCTAAACTCTTTGAATTTTATTGTTTTTCACCAAGATTAACTATTTTTGACAGATAGAAGATTAGAAATCTCCAGAATGTACAAATTTCATTTTTTTCTAATAAAAGATTTTTTTTCTTTTCAAGATCAAAATTTTTGAATAACATATTTTTTTTTCCTGGAGTTGAAGTTTTGCTATTTATAAGGCCCACTTTAGATTTCTCTCTTCCCTTCTTTTAGGTTGTTTTAGGAAAACCAGAAAGAATGACAGAATGAGGGAAGAAATGAGTTAATTTTTGGACACAGAGAGATCATTGAGTATCAGCTATGGAAGGGATTTGGAGAACATTTAAAAGAAATAGATTTGCCAAACTGCTGAAGGATTTGATATCATTCCCCCTCCACCCCATGGTTGCAAGATAAAGTAGCAAAAAATCATAAATTTTTTGCACTCTGGTTCCTTTCATGAACTAACAGAGAAAGCCAGAGGTGGTAGGCATGCTCAGGGCCATGTGGTGGCATTAGTGCTTGCCTCTCTCTCCAATATTATAACTCTTGAATCCTTGGCCAGAACCATAGCTGGCAAACTGGACTTCTCCCTGGCTTTGACTGTACCCAACCGACATTGCTGTCAAAAGCACTTGTTGCCTTACCTGACCTCTTGCACACATTCCCTGTTGGGATCTGAAGTTTTCCACAAGCAGATAGACCAAGAGGGCAGTAAAAATGAAGGCCAAGAGCATGCAGAAAGTAACAGCTGTGTTCATTTTCCTTGGGTTTCTTCTGGTGCTGTGATTGGTCCTGGGATCGTTGCCTCCTTCCTCCAGCATTCCCATTCTTGTTTCTGGGTCCAGCTCTGGGCCTTTTCCCTTTGGCATGACTTTGCCCTACAGCAGCCTTCACTCTGAAACTTCTGGCTTCTCTTATACCGGAAACCCTCATTATATACCAACAACTTGTGAAAGTGGATGAATGAATCTCCCTACTCCTCCTCCTTTTCTTCCCTCCCCTTTTCCCTTCTCTCCTCCCCTTTGACAGAACATGCACATGTACACACACACACACACACACACACACACACACACCCTGCTAGGGAATGTACCGCCTACAGAAACCAAGATTTGAGGAAAAAAAAAAAAGCCTTTCCAAGCATATTTGTAAGTGAAGGACTTGCATGTGTATGCTGCTTCCCTAGTTTACAGAAGGAAGTTAGGAAAGTCCCTAAGGGAGGAGAAAAAGGATCAGTCCAGCCTAGGAGGCTGGTCAAATGAAAAGGCACCAGCTTGTATCAAGGCCTGAGTTGATTACCCTATTGCTCTGTGTGAGCAAGAGAAGGGAACCTGTCATTTGTGGAAGTAAAAAGACAGGAAATTATCCCTCTCGCTAGGAGGTGGAGTTGCCTAGAACAGATGAGAGAGGTCAGGGAAGAAGAGGAATGGCCTGTCTGCAGATTATACAATTTAGACCTAAAAAAAGATTTTAGAGATTGCCCAGTTCACTGGATCCAGAGGAGTTAAGAGCCTATAGACCAGAGGCACAGAATTGGAAAAGAGAAGACTTGGGATTTGAATCCAGATCTTCTTCACTGTTGCTCAATTCCCCAAAATAGTTGAGAGACACTTTCTTGCCCCCATTATCTGCCATCTCTACAGAGTGATGGCTTCTATGATAAAATATAAATTTCTTACAGCAGAGGTGCTTTCCTTTTTGTCTTTGGATTCCTTAGTGCCTATTACAGTGTCTGGCACAAGGTAGATACTTGCTAAATTCTTCATAGTTAATTGGGTAAAGCAAAATTCTGAATGGAGGAAGTCATTTAATCTCAAATCACATTCTCTAATAATGCTACTATAACCTCAGTCTCAAAGTCTATTGGTACAGGTGCTCTCCTGATTAATGGAGATCAATGCTCTTGACTCTGTGAGAGGTGAGGCAGAGTTGGTGAGAGAGAGAGCAAACTCTTCAGTTTCCTTTGGATTTTTGAAATCTCTTAGGATTCTTTGGGGTTCAGCGGTTGTACTGGGGGTTTCTGGCTTCCAGCTCATAGAGTGAAGATGGAAGATTCCAACCCCATTTCAGGTTTCAAGGAAAAGACTGAACAAGAAGCAAGCAAGAGAGGAGCAGGCAGTCTCCATCATGTCTTTACAGTCAACTTATTACTCTAGAGACTTCAGGGAATTTCCCTTGGGTAAGATCTGGGACTCTTATTCTCTGTTGACAACTCCTCCCTGCTCTTCATGCAGGTGCAGGATATTGATATCAGTAAGGAGAGGTTTCAGTACCAATGGGTTTTGAGACTGAGGTTGCAATAACTATATAATCATGTCACTTTTACATAGCTCTTTATAATCACAAAGCATTTAGTGAAGTGTCTTTGGTCTGCTAAGAAAGGCTGCATAACATGAAAAGCACTGAATTTTGAGTGAGATCTCATTGGAACCTCTCTATTGGCCAGTGAAGTACACAAGTCGACAAGGCAAGTATTATCACAGATCAAGCAGCTGAGGTCTATTTAGATGAAACAATTTGTCACTGACAATAATTAGAACCCAAAGTGAACCTTAAGTCTTCTTTTCACAAGTCTATAATTTTTTTCCACTGCACTATCTTTTCTCCTGTGGACAAAAGAGCATGAGTAGGTCCTGCCATATTCTAATGCCTTAGAAATAACCAAATTCAATAATTCTGCTTAGGTATAATCACCATACAAGTGGAAGGATGGGAAGACAAGGAACAATCATTTATTAAGTGACAATAATGTGCTAGCACTTTATGGATATCTCATTTGATCATCCCAGCAACCCAGAGAGGTAGGTGCTATTAAAATTTCCATTTTACAGTGGAGAAAACTAAGACAAACTTGTCATTTGCCCCAGGGTTACATAAATAGTGTCTGAGACTTGATTTAAATTCAGTTCATTGTAATTTAAAGTTGGTAAGATAGCAAGGTACAGTGAAAGAATACTGGTTCTGGAATCAGAAAACCTGGGTTCAAATTGTGCCTCTTTTGCTGACTTTCTGTGTGAATTTGGGCAAGCCAATTTATGTCTCTGAGTCTCTCATTTCCCACATATCTAAAATGAGGTGGTTTTAGAGGACCAAATGGTCTCTGGATTTTTCTGAGAAAATTGGGTCAAGTCATTAAGCATCTGCTATGTATAAGGAAGGCATTCTATTAGATGATAGGGAGATACTAAGACCCAGGCCTTGCACACAATTTATGAAACCCAAGTATGTAAATCAAATACTTAAAATTTCTGGTATTTCTTCTTTTATAGTCCTGGCTGCCATTAAATTCTTTCTCTCTCTCTTCTTCCTCCTCCAATGTTTGTCATGGGGGAGAGGTGAGGTTGGATTCTCAATGATTCTGCCAAGTCAGGTTATAAATATTGATGAAGTGCTTACCAGGCACTGTGCTGAGCAATGGAGCTATAAAGATAGTCCCTTCCCTCAAGGAACTTGCAATCTAATGGGAGAAGACCACACAGAGAAGAAATAATTTTTTCCCCCTCCCTCTGCCCTCTCTTTCTCTCTCTCTTTAAAATCTGGCTTTCAACCCCATCATTGTATTAAGATCACTCTTTCCAAATTTACCAATTATCTCTTAGTTGCCAAATTCAATGGTCTTTTCTCAGTTTTTATTCTCCTTGATTCCCTAGCAGCCTTTGATACTGTTAATTATTCTCTCCTTCCTGATATTCTCTTCTTTTAAGGTTTTTGTAATATCATTTTCTCCTGGTTCTTCTCCCAACTATCTGGCTCCTTCTCTTCCTTCTTTGCTGGATTCTCACCTAAATCATACTCTCTAGCATTGGTGTCTCACAATATTTCATTCTGGTACCTCTTCTATTTTCCCTCCATACTACTTTACTTAGAAATACCATCTCTAGGCTGACACTTCTCGAATATAACTACCCTGGCCTAATTTCTCTGACCTCCAATATTACATCTCCAACTTCCTTTCAGACACCTCTGGGGACATGATGGTGAACTCAAAAAAGTCCAAAAGGAGATGGGAAATGAGGAGATGCCTGTTCTGAGTTCCCATCTTAAATGGAGGTTTAATAGTTCATGGCAAAAAAAATTAAAGTGAATCACAAATAAATGAGCAAATGAATGAAGAAAGTAAAGGAAGGAGAGAAGATAGAAAGGAAAGAAAGAAAAGAAGGAGGAAGGAAAGAATTGGATGTCCAGTAGACATATTTAAGTGTATTGTATTATCCAAGATAGAACTCACTATCTTTTCCCTTGAATTCTGGGTGACATCATTCTTACACTTCCTCAGGTTTGCAACCTCAGTGACATCCTAGATTCTCTACTAACTGCAGTGTACTGCAAATGACATATGTGTAAAATTTTGGCATATTATTGTCATTTAACATTTAAGCTTGTTCCTCTTTTTCACTTCCTTCCCCTTGTGTGGTGATTATATATAAGCAAAATTATTGTTTGGTTATTTCTAATGGCATGATAATATGGCAGTACCTACACATACTATCTTGTCTGTAGAGAGGAAGTGTGGTACAGTAGTGAAAAACAAATTACTTCCCATTTATCATGTATTTAGCTTGTTTATATACAATTTCTTTGCAGGACCTGTTGATTTCCTCTTTACAGCATCCTTCTCTTCTCTGACACTACCATCACTCTGGTGCAGGATTTCATTCCCTCCTGTTTGGACTACTACAGCAGCCTGTTGGGGAAACCTGCTTGCCTCAAGTTACTGCCTGTTCCACCCATTCTTCACTCAGTCACAAAAGAGATTTTCTTAAAATGCAGTTTGGACATGTCACTTCTCTACTCAATAAATTCCAATGATTCCCTATATCCTCTAAGAGCATATACAAAATGGTATGTGTGACATTTAAAATCCTTCATAACCTAGTCCTTTTTACCTTCCCCTCTTCTATCTACTCTTCAATCAGTAACACTGCCCTCCTTACTGTTTTACAAGACATTATCTCTTGGTTCCAGATAATTTCTCTGTCTCTCTCCCTTGCCTGGGATGCTCTCCCTCCTGAATTCTGCCTCTGGCCTCCCTGACTTTCTTTAAATTAATTTTCTTTAAATTACATGAACTGATGCTAAATGAAATGAGCAGAACCAGGAGATCATTACACATGGCAACAACAAGACTCTACGATGATCAATTCTGATGGACATGGCTCTCTTCAACAATGAAATGGATGATTCAAACCAGTTCCAATAGTCTTGTGATGGAGAGAGCCATCTGCACTCAAAAAGAGGACTGTGAGAACTGAGTGTAAATCTATAGGAAGTTTTTCCCAACCAAGTGATTTCCCTCTTTTATTTCCTTCTATTTATCTATATATAGCTCATTTATAAATATTTGGTTTTTTTGTTACCTCCCTCATTTGTTATAAGCTCCTTGAGGGTAGACATTCTGATTCTTTTTGTATCCCCAGAATTTAGTGCAGTGCCTACTCATAGTAGACCCTTAATAAATGTTTATTGACTATTGAGTAGAAAAAGAAGGAAAATGGTAGCTGGTCTGGGGACATGATGGTGAACTCAAAAAAGTCCAAAAGGAGGGTAGCCAGATGGGAAATGAGGAGATGCCTGTTCTGAGTTCCCATCTTAAATGGAGGTTTAATAGTTCATGGCAAAAAAAATTAAAGTGAATCACAAATAAATGAGCAAATGAATGAAGAAAGTAAAGGAAGGAGAGAAGATAGAAAGGAAAGAAAGAAAAGAAGGAGGAAGGAAAGAAGAAAAAGAAGAAAACAGAGGAAGAAAGAAAAGGAAAGAAGGAGGGAAGGAGGGAGGGAGGAAATAAAGAAGGGAAGGAAGAAGGAAAGGAGTAAGGGAGGGAAGAAAAAAAGGAGGAAGGGAGGGAGGGACGGAGAGAGGAAGTAAGATTGGATCCTAATCTCTTTTTTTTGTTTGTTTATTAAAGCTTTTTATTTACAGAACATAATTTTTCTACATTGACCTTGGCAAAATTTTTTCATTCCAAATTTTTCCCCTCCTTCCCCCTGCTCCCTCCTCTAGATAACAGGTAGTCTAATACATGTTAAATATGTTAAAATATATGATAAATCCAATATATGTATATATATATCTATCGTTATCTTGCTGCACAAGAAAAATCGGATCTTGAAAGAGAAAAAAAAAATCTAATCTCTAACCCTTCCTATAATAAATTTCCTGAGGGCATAGTGAACTCAAAAGGAGTAGGAAGTGGGATGTAGGGAGGAAATGAGAGCTGAGGGCTCTCTGGCAGTTAATCCTGGCAGGTGACCTATGGAACAGGGATGACATTTTAAAGATATGACTAACTACCTATGGAGACCAATTATGGTCTTCTCCTTGACTATCACATCCTTGTCTTGGCCTACTTCCTATTAATGTCCCTTTAGCACTTAATATGTGCTTTCCTGAAACATTTTTTTTTCATGTTTTTATATCTTATCTCCTTAGTTATACTTTAAACTCATTGAAGATTAGAGAATTTCTCTCTTGTTTGACAACAATGTCTTTCAATATGTCTTTTACCTAGTAGGCCCATAGTGTAGACTTATTAATTAGTAGAGAGCTTTCTTGAATCAATTAATTAATTGTTCATTTTCTGAGCTTTTTCTAGTTAGGCCATAAAGGAAGGACTCATTTGATTGGAAGATGTAATGGAAAGAGTACTAGTTTGGAGTCAGAAGACTGAGTTTGATTTCTTGCTCTGGCACTTTGTGACCTTGGACAATTTACAATAACTCTTCTAAGCCTTGGTTTTTTGTTTGTTTGTTTGTTTTGTTTTAATCTGTAAAGAGAAGGCATTGGACTTTGCAACTTCTAAGTTCCTTTCTGACTTTAGACCTAAAGGGTGATCCATGATCTCTAAGGTCCTCTCCAGCTCTACATCTGATTATTTTGCAGGGAATTGTGCACTATTGAAATCAGGTGGGATAGTGGAAAGCCTGGAGTCAGGAAGATTCATTTTCCTGAGTTCAAATCTAGCCCTAGATACTTCCTAGATGTGTGATCATGGTCAAGTTACTTAGCCATATCAGCTTGAGTTTCCCCATCTGTAAAATGATCTGGAGAAGGAAATGGCAATTATTCCAGTATCTTTGCCAAGAGAACCCCAAGGAATCACACAGAGCTGGATATGGCTAAAAATAACTGAGCAAAACTATTGAAATTGTATGACTTTGTACACAGTAAGTGTCTAATAAATGTTTACATGAATCATTTGTTAGAGAATAAGATAATGAAATGACTGGGGATACAGACTGTGCTTCCTCTCATATTGCGTCTCATTGACAAATTTAGGTCTACACAAATAGTTGGGTCTCAGTAAATGTTGTGCCACGAAAATCAGTGTCATGCACTGGGAAAATCACTAGATTTGGCGTCAGAAGACCTGGTTTAAAATCTTAGCCCTTTACTCTACTCTACTCTAGTTATGTCATCTTAAGCAAGTCATTATACCTTTTGGAACCTTGTTTTCTTGATCTCTAAAATTAAATTTAAATCTATCCTCGGACATTTACAAGCTGTGTGACTCTGGGCAAGTCACTTAATCCTGATTGCCTAAGTTTTCTCATCTGTCAAAAGAGATGGAGAAGGAAATGACAAACTACTCCATTGTCTTTACTAAGAAAACCAGAAATGCGGTCAAGAAGGGTGGGATATGAACGAAAAACAACTCAGCAACAACTGAAATGATTCAGGTAAAAGCCATATCTGAAATCTTGATGAGGCCTAGTGGTCAATGGTTGGCATACAAATTCTTTATAACCTCTTGTTTAAGTTTCTTTCCTAGCTGGACTGCACAATGAAGGGATATTGTAGGGATAGTGCCCAAGCCAAGAAAATATCAACTCTGAGTTCTTCTTCTTTTTTCTTCTCTTCTTCTTCTTCTTCTTCTTCTTCTTCTTCTTCTTCTTCTTCTTC
>JAJPUD010000742.1:465333-476261 GCA_023553655.1 Myrmecobius fasciatus | reverse complement strand
TCTTCTTCTTCTTCTTCTTCTTCTTCTTCTTCTTCTTCTTCTTCTTCTTCTTCTTTTTTGAGGCAATCTTTAAATGACTTGTCAGGAATAACACAACTAGTAAGTGTCTGAGGCTGGATTTAAAGTCAGGTCCTCTACTAATACATTGTTGGTGGAATTGTGAACTGATTCAACCATTCTGGAGAGCAATCTGGAACTATGCCCAAAGACTTATCAAATTGTGCATACCCTTGACCCATCAGTGTTCCTACTGGGCCTGTATCCCAAAGAGATCTTAAAGGAAGGAAAGGGCCCCACATGTGCAAGAATGTTTGTGGCAGCCCTTTTTGTAGTGGCAAGAAACTAGAAACTGAATGGATGCCCATCAATTGGAGAGTAGCTGAATAAATTATGGTATATGAATGTTATGGAATATTATTGCTCTGTAAGAAACGACCAGCAGGACGATTTCAGAGAGGCCTGGAGAGACTTGCATGAACTGATACTGAGTGCAATGAGCAGAACCAGGAGATCATTATACACGGCAACAAGACTATGTGATGATCAATTCTGAAGGACATGGTTCTTTTCAACAAACATCTTTTCAAGATGTTTCAAACCAGTTCCAATAGTCTTGTGATGGAGAAAGCCATCTGCACTCAAAGAGAGGACTATAGGAACTGAGTGTGAATCACAGCATAGTATTTCTACTTTTTGTTGTTGTTTGCTTTCATTTTGTTTTCTTAATCATTTTTTCCCTTTTCGATCTGATTTTTCTTGTGCAGAATGATAATTGTGGAAGTATGTAAGGAATTTTTCGCATATATTGGATTGTTTACCATCTAGGGGAGAAGGCGGGGTGAAGGGAAGGAGAAAAAAATTGGAACACAGGTTTTTCAGGGATGAGTGTTGAAAACTATCTATGCATATGTTTTGAAAATAAAAAGGCTTTATTTAAAAAACACTAAAAAAATAAAGTTAGGTCCTCCTAACACCAGAGCTGGTGCTATATCCACTGAGTCACCTAGCTGCCAGTTTGCTGGACTCTGGGTTCTTAAACTTTTTTATTTCATGGGCTTCTTTGGTAATCTTAGAAAGCTTATAGACTTGGGGCAGCTAGGTTGCACATGGATAGAGCACCAGCCCTGAAGTCAGGAGGACCTGGCCTCAGACACTTAACACGTCCTAGCTGTGTGACCCTGGGTAAGTCACTTAACCCCAATTGCCTCAGGGTAAAAAGCTTATAGACTCTTAAAATAATGTCTTTATAAACATAACATAAAATATATGATTAAAGGAAAGCAATTCTATTAAAGTGCAGTTATAAAAATGTAAAAATAAACAAAAAACTCCCAAGTTAAAAACAAAACAAAACAAATTTAAACCTCAGACTGAAAATCCCTGATCTATGTGAGTAGCTAGGTGGTACAGCAGACAGAGCCCTGAGTCTGGAGTCAGAAAAATTTGAATTCAAATCTAGCCTTGGAAATTTACACTTAACCTCTCATTGCCTCAGTTACTCATTTGTTAAATGGGGTTAATAATAGCACCTATGTCCTAGAATTGTTATGAGGATCAAAGAGGATGATAATTATAAAGTGCTTAGCATAATACCTGGCACACAGTTAATGCTAAATAAATGTTAGCTGTTATTATGAAATAAAATAATGGAAAAGGTAGAAAAGGATGAATATTATGCACTTAGACAATAGCAAGAGGCCAAGGAAAGGAACTGCATTTTCTTTACGATTTTCAACCATGATATATTTCATTTCTAAGGCTGGTGCTTTCCATGATCTGGCTTTGAATATGGGGGATTATGTGGTGATCAAAAAAACATTGATGGGAATAAGTACCATATTCTGTCTTGTTCATGTGTTCTGTTCTCCCAGTAGAAGTGTTGGTTCAAATACCACTTTCCCCTCAGACAATAAACATTGATTATGTAACTACTATTTGTCAGGAATTGGGCAAAGCACTAAGGATAAGGCAAAAGAAAGTTCTTGATCTCAATGAGCTCATAATTAGAGAAGATAATATGCAAAAAAGAAGTTGAAATGCAGAGGCAGAGGGGAGAGGAAGAAAAAAGTAAGAGGAAAGGAAAGGAGCATACCCAGGGTGTATATGAAGAAGTCCTGCAGCCAGTTGGGAAACTGTGAGATATATTCCCTGGATCTTCTCCTTAAAAAGAGGAAATGGGAGGAACTTTCCAAAGTTCATCTGACTTTTCTTCTAATCAGAGGCAGAAAATGGTCCAAGATGCATAGAGTACTGACGGACTATGAGTTGCAGATTTGCAAGAAAATTAATTTCTTAAAATAATGATGAATTCCAGGTGAGGAGATAAAGAGAAATGAAGTTAGATGGAGTGATATTCCAGGGTGCAATGCATCAGGTAAGCATTGATGTTTTAGAGTGATGTGGCTCCAGAAAATGAAGAAAGAACCTTGCTGACACTGCATCTTATCCATTGTGTTTATATTTGGAAAGTCAGAAACACAGGTGGAAGGGAAATGAGGGTTGGCCAGGCTCAGATTCTAAGTGCTGAATGAAATTGCAGGATAAGACT
Organism: Myrmecobius fasciatus; assembly: GCA_023553655.1. Lineage (NCBI taxonomy): Eukaryota > Metazoa > Chordata > Mammalia > Dasyuromorphia > Myrmecobiidae > Myrmecobius > Myrmecobius fasciatus. The sequence goes on along the minus strand of JAJPUD010000742.1, from coordinate 473,713 downwards.
TCAGTTGAATTGGGTTGAAATCTGATATTCAGAAGCATTGTGAATGAAGGTTTGCAGCCTTGGGTCCCTGGACAAAATCCAGGCCCTGGTTTAACTCAGCAATGGAAAAAAATGGGTTGGCATGGCAAAGTAATGTTTCAGGTTGAGAAAAATGGTGGGGAGCAGGGCTATTGCAAAGTGAGTTGACACTGGTACTGTAGGAGGTTTTAATGTGAGACTACCTTTAATGTATGCAATGGGTAAAAGGGCTGACTTGGGAAAGAGATGTTCCAGGTTGAAAAGTCCATATGGACAAATGTATGTTCCAGGGTGAGGTAGCCCCAGGTACATAGGATATTCCCAGGATGTGACTATCATTGTGGGACAGTGTTCACTTTCCAGGGAAGTCTAAAAAGTCAGAAGATATGTCTAAAGGGAAATGAACAATAGCCAGATTGTAACACCTCATCAAAATGGAGCCTCCAGGAGAAAGCCACCAGTGGGACAAGGCAGCGGAGAGAATAAATGCATGTGATCGGTGAAGAATACTGTGAGTCTTCATGGATATTCAAAGATGAGGAAGCCCCAAGCATTGGGAGAAGGTTGAGAAGAATTCCCCAGATGAAGGATGATATTTAACAGTCAGAAAGACAGATCAATGACTAATCCTTACAAAAAAGTTGTAATCCTTATGTTCCAATGTTTCAAAATAAAAGTAGTTCAACCCTTGAATCTTAAAGATAGGTAGTGATGCCGAAATATGGTTTTTGACACTTATTAACTGTGTGACCCTGGATAAATCAATACATTTTCTAAGGTTTAGTTTTCTTATTGAGGGTTCAGCAAACAACTCCTAAGCACGTACTATGTCCAAGTCGATGTGTTAGACCCTGGAGACAAAAAAAAAAGATTTAGAAAATAGTCTTCTGAACACTAAAGAAGTTTCACATTTATAAGGTTAATATAATATAGAAGAGGGTGTGATGGACTGCCAAGGAGAGACCTGGAGAAAGGGCCCTAGGGACATTTGAGAAGAGAAAAATTTTGGCTGTAACAGAGGTTAAGGGGCTAAGATTTCTGGGAGGAGACATCACGCCTTGAAAGAAGAGAAAGAATCTGAAAGGCAAAGATGAGCAGGGGATGCATTTTCTTAAAAGGGGGTTGGTGACCATTCTGGAGAGCAATTTGGAACTATGCTCAAAAAGTGATCAAACTGTGCATACCCTTTGACCCAGCAGTGTTTCTACTGGACATATATCCCAAAGAGATCTTAGAGGAAGAAAAGGGACCCACATGTGCAAGATTGTTTGTGGCAGCCCTTTTTGTAGTGGCTAGAAACTGGAAACTGAGGGGATGCCCATAAATTGGAGAGTGGCTGAATAAATTATGGTATATGAATGTCATGGAATATTATTGCTCTGTGAGAAACGACCAGCAAGATGATTTCAGAGAGGCCTGGAGAGACTTGCATGAACTGATGCTGAGTGAAATGAGCAGAACCAGGAGATCATTATACACGGCAACAGCAAGACTATATACTATGATCAATTCTGATGGACATGGCTTTCTTCAACAATGAGATAATTCAACCAATTCCAATTGATCAGTGAAGAAGAGAGCCACCCAGAGAGAGACCTGTGGGAACTGAGTGTGGATCATAACATAGCATTTTCACTTTTTTTGTTGTTGTTTGCTTGCATTTTATTTTGCTTCTCTTTTATTTTTTACTGGCTTGATTTGATTTTTCTTGTACAGCACAATAATTATCAAAATATATATGCATAAATTGGATTTAAATCTCTTTCTGCCATGTTTAACATATATTGGACTACTTGCCATGTAGGGGAAGGCATGGGGGAAGGGAGGGAAATTGGAACACAAGGTTTTGCAAGGGCTAATGTTGAAGAATTGTCCACGCATATGTTTTGAAAATTAAAAAGCTTTAATAAAAAAAGGAGGGATTGTTGGGTTGGTATCCTGTGCAAATGCAAGAAGTCAGAAGGAGCTTATTGTCAACACAAATCAGAATGCATTGGCCAAATCATTTCACTTCTTTGGGTCTCAGTTTCCCTAACTGAAATAAGGGAGTTGGACTTGATTACCTCTCATATCCCTGTTGGTTCTAAATCTTCTGTTTGTGGTGAAAGCCATTAGCTGAAATGTTAGAGAGGAAACTAGAAAACAGTTGCTCTGCATTTCTGTTATAACCTCATCCTATGTTTTCTTTCCCAGCTGGGCTGCATTAAAGGAGCTCTCCCAAGGGCAACATCCAGGTGGTGAAGTGCTTAGAAATGTTCCACATTAGCTTGTTACAAATATGTTCTATTTTCATTTTACACTGATGTTTTCCATGAAGTCACTATCTTAAAAATGGTAAATGTGTTGGTTCAAAGGGAGGAATGGAGGCCATTTGCAGCTCATTTGGATCAGTTCTTTCAGCATGATGCAAGGAAATAGCCTGGGCTGGGAGGTTGGAGATATTAAGATCACATTCTGGCTATGTCATCAACTCATTTTGTGACTTTGGGTAAATCACTCCCTCTCTCTAGGTCCCTGTTTCCTTTTTGTATAAAAGAGGAGATTTACCTGGATGACTTTAAGGGGTCCTCCCAGCTTTAACCTTTTATGTTATATGATTATGTGTTCTGAGGCCTCTTTTAGGAGTATAATTTTATATTTTGAACCCTCTTAAGTTCTCTTCCAGGACTAACATTTTATGTAACTAACATTCTTTAAAGACTCTTCCTGTGATTATGCTGGTTCCCATCTGGGGTTACAAGTTGGGCTGGGTAGCCTAAGGTATCTTGTACAGGAATTTACTTGCAGAGGAAGCATTTTCTCAAGCAATGCCCTGACAATCCCCAATTAATATGTGCAAATTAGGAGGTTAGACTTGATTGGAGAGTGGAATAACTGACTGGCATTGAGAACTTAGTAGTGTGACTTATTTAGAACACCTGGGCCTCCTGTACTTAATAGGTGGCAAGCTGGGATGGGTAATCACACTAAGTTCTCTCTCGCATTCTCTATGGTCCCCCATTTGGGAAAAGGATCTTATTTCAGGAATAATATTTTGTAGCATTTTTCAGATATTGCAGAAGCAGTAGGAGCATTATGCTTTTTTGGTCATCTCTGCTTTAGAGAAACCTTTATAAGCTCCTTTCTATCTTTGGTACTGAGCCTAATGCCTATTGTCTTCCTCTGATGCCTGTAGTCTAGTTCTCAGTGTCCAGAAGAGTGTCTTGCACATGATAGGTACTTAATCAATGTTAATTGAATGAATGAACACTTTAATCTGTATTATTCAGCTTACAATATCTATAAAATGATAAAAGCACTGTAGCATATTAAAATTTTCAAAGTACTTTACAAATATCTCATGTCATCTTAATAATAACCCTGGGAAGTAAGTGCAATAGATGACCTCATTTTATAGGTAGAGGAACTGAGGCAGACAGAGGTTAAGTGACACAGCTAGTTTCTAAATTCAGATTTGAACCCAAGTATTCCTTGTTCTGGGTTTAGCACTCTATCCACCATTCTACCAACTGCTCTCCCCCCCCCAAAAAAGTCAAAACTTAAGTTTTTCCATTTTAGATGGAAATATTTCTTAAATATATTACACAGCTCCTTCCTCCCCATCCTATCTTATTCAAAGGACACTGAACATAACTGAACTATTTCCTTCAAGACTAATAGGTCATCATTAGGGATAGAAGATGGGGACTGGACCTGTGATTTTACTGGTATTGGTGAATTCTCCTTGGCAGATAGATGGTACAGTGATGGGTCCAATGAAATTAGAGCCAGAAAGAATTGAGTTCAAATCTTGCTTCACATGCTTATTACCTATGTGACAAAGAGCAAATGATTTAACTTTTTTCCATTTCAGTATCTTTATCTTACAAAAAAAGACAATAATAGAAACTACTTCCCGAACTTGTTGTGCAGGTCAAAGGAGGTATAATCTATTATTTAGCTGAAAGGAATACCTTCCACCAATGTAGAGTGGTATCTGCTGTGTAACTTAGTCTTTAAGAGTTTCCTATATTACTGAGATTTGAAGTAATTTTCCTATAGTTACACAGATAGTATGTGTAAGAGGTACTACTTGAACCCCAATCTGGCTGGCTGTGAGGCCTACTTTATCCTCTATGATAAACTGTCATTATTGTCCTATATTGAATTGCAGTGTTGCCCTTAGGATCTCTAGGAATTGTATAGAATGGTTCATAATAGGAAGAGATCTTTTTAGAGTGGGGAAATCAGGCTCAGTCAGTAAAAGGGGGTGTGGAGTTGGATTTAAGCCTTGGGAAATATAAGTAAAATTTTCAGAAGTAGAATCAAAAAATATGAAAAAGGAAAAAAAAGCGATATTTAATTTTTTAGTACCTATTTATTAAATAAACACCTACTATGTGCTAGGCTCTGGGAACAAAGACAAAAAGGAAACATTCCTTGCTTATATAGATTTTGTATTCTACCGGAAAAAAAAGTAGACTTTATGAGCAAATGCATAGAGGTAAGAAAATGAAAATCACTTTGGGGGAAAGGCTTAGAACATCAAGTGGAGAAGTCTGGCTGAAATAGTGGTTTGTGAAGGGAAAAACTGGGAGAGATGATGGTGAGAATTTTATTTGTTGAAACATACATCTAATTAGAGTTTGCTTAGTCAATTTCCAGTCATCCCCAGACTGTAAAGCCTGAGAACTCCTGAGAAAGACACTGATTACTTAATCAGTAAGACATACAGAATGTCAAGTTCATAGAATAAATAGAAGCCTAGATTTAGTGCTAGAAGATACTGCAGAATACTGGGGGAAATATATATATACACACATATATATATATATTCAGTTTAAAATTCTTTCTTTTCCTCTATGGCCTCTGTCATCCATGGAGAAGGTAAGAAATATGATACTCATTATACAAGTGAAGTCATATGAAACATTTCCACAATAGCTTTTTTTTTTCCTTCTTGACTTTTTTTTAATTAAAGCTTTTTATTTGCAAAACATATGCATGGGTAATTTTTCGACACTGACCCTTGCAAAGCCTTCTGTTCCAAATTTTTCTCTCCTTCCCTCCAGCCCCTCCCCTAGATGGCAGGTAGTCTAATACATGTTAATTATGCCAAAACATATGATGGATTGAATATATATATATATATATATACACACACATAAATTTATACAGTTATCTTGCTGTACAAGAAAAATCGGATCTACAAGAAAAAAAACCAAAACCTAAAAAGGAAAACAAAATGCAAGCAAACACCGATAGAAAGCATGAAAATGCTATATTATGGTCCACACGCAGTTCCCCCAGGCCTCTCTCTGGGTGGCCTTTCTTCATCACTGAACAATTGGAAGTGGTTTGAAACATTTCATTGTTGAAGAGAATCATGTCCATCAGAACTGATCATCATATAGTATTGTTGTTGCTGTGTATAATGATCTCCTGGTTCTGCTCATTTCACTCAGCATCAGTTCATGCAAGTATCTCCAGGCCTCTCTGAAATCGTCCTGCTGGTCATTTCTTATAGAACAATAATATTCCATAACATTCATATACCATAATTTATTCAGCCATTCTCCAATTAACGGGCATCCATCCAGTTTCCAGTTTCTTTCCACTACAAAAAGGGCTGCCACAAACATTCTTGCACATGTGGGGCCCTTTCCTTCCTTTAAGATCTTTTTGGGATATAGGCCCAATAGAAACACTAATAGTTTTTATTGTTAAAAAAAAAAAGAAAAACCCCAAAAGGGGTCATGAAGGGTCAGACATGACTGCAACAATTCACCAACAACATATATTGGCGCCTTGAGTCCAACTTCTTTGACACTAGTCATTGGTTTTTTCAATGTACTGTGCTTTTTCATCCTGTCTTTGTGGTTTTATCTTAATGTTAAGAGCCCAAATTATGTGAGGAAGCTAATAGAAATGGGAACAAGAGTGAGAGAAGAGTACTTCTCAATGGAGGGCATGGATGATTGTTTTAGAATTCTGAAAGGATTAGATGAGAGAAGACTGAAAAAATACAATAGACAAAAGTGTCCAATGCTGACACTTTTTGTATGTTTATTTTATATATTGCTACTTTAAGGAAGTTAATAGTTGGTTAGATTAATTTTGTTATTGCTATTGTTGCTGCTTTTATCCCACAAAATGGGGATAACATTGTTTTCTTGTTCTTGATTATCCACTTAAGTTTGTTTTTTTGCCTTTCTATAGTCAGTCTTACTCCAATACAAATAATGTTAAGTTTCAATTTTAGAGAAATATTTTTAATCATATTAAACAGGGCTTCTTTAACTTTTTGCACTCATGACCTCTTTTCACCCGAGAAATTTTTATACTAAACCGGCTATGTAGGTATACAAATGAAACATTTACTACTAATCATAATTTCATGATCCCCACATTCCGATGTGACCACATGTGGGGTTGTGACCCACAATTTAAGAATCTTTGATAAAAAAAGATGTGCTTCCATTCCTATGCCTTTAAAAATAATTTTTAACATAGAAAAGAATCATATTTTGTCAAAGGTGTTTTATGCTATAATCACATTTTATTGGTATAATCATGTGATTTGTTAGTAATACAATTTATTTACCTAATTTCCTATTATTGAACCATTTTTGCATTACTAGTATAAATCTAGTTTGGTCACAATGAATATTTTAGGATATATTGCTATAGTCGCTTTGTTAATAAGTTCTTTAAATGTGTGCATCTATAATCACAAGTGAAATTAGCCTACAATTCAATTTACTTTCTCTTTCCATGGCTTAATATGACTATTGCATTTGTCTCAGAAAAAATTTTTTACAGAATGATAGAAAGACATCATGATATAGTGGATAAGGTGCTGTACTTAAGAAATAGGAAGAAAAGGATTCAAATCCTACTTCAGACATTTGCTAGATGTATGGCCTTGTACCTAACCCCTCTGCTCTGTTTTTTTTCATCTGTAAGATGAGGAGGTTGACTTTCAAGTTCTCTATGGACCCTTCCAGCTCTAAATCTCTGAGTTTGTAAAATCTAAAAATGGCTCTTTAAGCATTTTTGAGAATTTATTTGTAAATTCATCTTGTCTAGGAAATATGCCTTTTCTCTTTTGTTCATTTATGGCTTGTTCAGTTTCTCTTTTAGAATGGGCTGATGTTTTTAGGTTTCTGTAGTATTTTATTTTGTCTATTTTCTGTTTTCTTCACATTACTTAAAAAAAGCAAAGATAATATAGAAAGAGAAATTCTATTTAAAATAGCTATAAAAGGGGGGCAGAGCCAAGATGGCGAACTGCAGACAGTGTCCTCTGTAAACTCCTGAGACCTTCCCTCAGACCCAGACAAATTGAGTCTCCGAATTGGTTCTAGAGTGAGGGCTCCACCAAACACTTGGACTACAACGCACTGCTATCAAATATCTACTTTGAAAGAACTTCTGAGGTCAGTTTTAGACGGGCAGGGGATCGAGCAGCTCTCAGTGCTCAGACGCCAGTGCGCGGCCTGGGTGCCAGTGTGTGGCCCGGGTGCAAGTCCGGGGCTGGGAAGGATCAGAAGATTTTAGGCTGCCAGGAAGTCCCTGGGAGACACTTGGGCCACTTTGCTCTGCTTGCGGGCAGGTCCTTTGGCAGGTCTACCTTTGATAAAGGGTGGATTGAGAGCAGCTGAAAGTGTGGTCCTAGTGTGAATCTAGCCAGATCAGCCCCAGACCGGAAGTCAACTCGGCAAATTTCCCCAGGGCAAATTGAAATTGCTGCTGCAGAATTCCCTACTGGTGACTGATACCTCAGCTGAAAATCATGAGCAAGAAGAGAGCTCTCACCATAGACAGCTTTTACGGAGAGAAACTAGAGAAGTCCCCAGATCCTGAGATTCTGAAAACAATCCCAGATGAAGCCACAAAGGTGGACTTAAGCTAGTCTCCCTCCTTTCAACCTGGAAGATTGCATAAAGAATCTCAAAAGAGAGCTAGAAGAAGATTGGGGAAATAAATTGAGAGCAGTGCAAGAAGGAAATATTGCCTTGCAACAGAGATGTGAAAAACTGGAAAATAAGTCTGGTGAATTGGAAAAAGTCACCAACTCACTGGAAAATAAAAATAGTGAATTGGTAAAAGACAACAATTTACTGAAAAACAAAATTAGTGAATTGGAAAAAGACAACAATTCACTGAAAACCAAAATTGGTGAATTGGAAAAAGTCACGAAATCACAAGAAAATAAAAATAGTGAATTGGTAAAAGACAACAATTCACTGAAAAACAAAATTGGTGAATTGGAAAAAGTCACCAACTCACTTGAAAATAAAAATAGTGAATTGGAAAAAGATAACAATTCACTGAAAAACAAAATTAGTGAATTGGAAAAAGACAACAATTCACTGAAAAA